>NEWO01000604.1:106765-117949 GCA_003013225.1 Phalaenopsis aphrodite | reverse complement strand
TCTTTACTCAACATGAAGTTCAACCTATTGTTCCTAACCTCTAACACGTAGTAGGTGGGGTCATTATGGGGGAGCTCAAGGAGAGTCCCCTTAGGACTGCTGATTTCGAGGGTTGACTCTGGGTGTTGGTCTAGGGCTTAAGGTATAGATTTGCACTCACAATCACTCACAATCCTAAACTTAAACTTCTAGGCTTTGGTCCCTCGATACTTTTGGGAGACTCGTGTAGGCGGTGCTCTAAACCCAGTAGCCCTAGGCTAGGGTTTAGCTAAGACCACTACATAGAGGACCAAAATGGGGTTTCCATTGGTCCATGGCTTATTGATGGTGGTTGGCACTCCAACTCTACTAAGATACCCAACCTAGCATTTTGCCTCTAAACTCCCCCAAATTACATAAATACCCTTGGGACCCCAAATTTGGCCAAAATTCCCAAATTGGTACAAAAATCTTTTTAAACACCTTGGAAACCCCCAAACTACCCAAAATCATAAAAAATTGGTCAAATTACCAAAATACCCCTCCTTAGCATAAAATTCAAAAAAATCCTAAAAATTTTCAAAACCTTCCAAATATTCCCAATTTCATTTTTCTCGACTACCACATGACCCAATTTGGCCAATTTGACCATCTTTGACCAAAACCCCCAAATTACCCTTTAAAGGCCCATATTTTCCCCAAATCACCACAAATGTTTATCAAATTGGTCTCAATTTAACTCAATTTCAATTCTAAATATATATTAAATCTTCATATGACCAATATAAACCAAATCCATACTAATCGGTTCATGATTTGAACCTAATTTTGATTTAAATCAAAACCCCAATTTTGGCCCCATGACTTCGTTCCACCAAATTAAACCCATGGCCTACTCAAATTTCCACAATTTGTTTTGAAAAACCTTCTTAACATCCCCATACATCAAACTTGACCTTAAATTGGAGTTGTTGAGGCCTCAATTTCATTTAATTTCAACTTATGCCCAAAAAACCCCAAATTTGCCTCAAATTGGCCATGTCTCAAAATCTCACCAAATTGATGGCCTTAGCCAAAAAGTTTCCATTCTATTCATTCATGAAAAATCTTCAAAACATCTCCCTTGATCATTTGGACCATTCAATTTGGACTTAGCTCAAGTCTAGATCAACCTAGACCCATGTCTAACGCAACATGCCCAAATTCCCCAAATTTCAAAAATCCCTCAAATTGACCCACCAATTAAACTCAAAATCACTTCAACCCTTCACCAAAAATCTTCATAACAATCATCTAGACAATTGTTATCATTTAAATAGGCCAATTTACATTGCTAGCCTAGCCCAAACCCAAGCTTTGATCACTTGAACCACGTTGAACCCACGCAGTATAAATGGCCTAACTACCCCAAAGTCACCAAATTAATGACTCCACAGCCATTAGTTGGACCCTAGTGGCCAGCCTAACCCTCTTAAAACCACCTAAACTAAGCCATGGACCAAATGAACCCTAAATTAAGGGATTTCATTCCATATTTGCTTAAGCTTAGGATATTTTATCCAAAACAAAGCCTAAACACATTAAATTACTGTGTCATATTCCCCTAGGTTCCCTGAGCTCCTAGCCACCTCCCCATGGCTGTCCGACCAGCCTAGTGGCAAGAAATTGGCCAAACCGAGAGCCACCCCCATTGGATTAAACCCAATCCAAACCTAGAGGTTGTCTCATCCAAATTAAATGTTAGATCCTCTGAGCCCTCCACCGAGCGGCATATTTCACCCCCCCCCCCAATTGGCCATGGCAGCAAGGCTTAAGCCATTTTCTAATCCATAAATATAAGTTCAGGAATGTATTTAAGTTTTCCCTTCAGGTAGGTTCAGTGAGCTAATTTTTTATTAGGCATATTCTCAAGCTTCTCCTCACTTCCATAATTTTTTTTCTTTCTTTTCTCTTTTTCATTTGGATTGCTTTCAATTCTATATATTTTTCTTTTCTTTCAAAGGATTGTTGTCAATCCTTTCTTTTTCCTTTTTCAAGTGACGATTACTATATCTGGATAGCCTTTAATGATTTTGAACATCACCTTTATTTCCCTAAATTTGAAACTTAAAGCATTCCCTTACCTTATAAATATTTTGTAGCTTTTACATCATTGAGCCCCAATCTTTTCTTCTCAAATGAATTTCCAGGTTCCTAATACTTCAAAATATAGTTTCCTTTACTTTAAATTGTTAACTATAGTCTTATTCTCTTATACTAAAATATCTTAAGTTACAAAATTAATTTCATTACAAAAATAATTCCTTAAATCTACCATAATATTTAAAAAGCTCCAAAATATAGTTACATGAATTAAATTCACTACATAAAATCATATAAATAATTTTTGAAAATAATTAAATAGAGGACATCTAATAGTTAATTTTTTTCTTCCCACCCCCAAACTTAAATTTTTCAATATAAAATGATATAGGTGGAAAAAAAAACTCTACATATAAATCATACCTTAGTATTTTAGGCATTTTCATCAGTCTGAAATTTTTGCAGTTCTTCTCCAAATTTCTATTTCATCTGGTCTATAATATTAGGAACTTTCTACACATAAATCATTAGAGAAATTTCTGGGTAATGAAATTTTGAAATAAGTATAAAATTAAAATATTAAACAAGCACAATATTTCCTGGCACAACCACAATACTAAACAAAACAATTACAATTAAAATTTCAAATAAAAATCACATTATATTACAAAATATTACTCAACATCTATTGCACTACACCTGCAAATTTAACTACCACACTAACTTTATAACAAAAATTAAAAATTATCCAAGTACAACATAATAATAAAAATGAAAGTCCAAATACACATAAACATCCATTTCTATTACAAAAGATCACAAAAATAAAAGTATAAGTACAAGTACATCCATTATATCAAATATCAAAATCCCAAACTATGTCTTCATCTCCTCGATCAGCAGGTGGATTGGACTGATACTGAGTATATCAGGGGCACTCAGAGAAAGCATCGTCAGGCTCACTTCTGTAGTGTCAGGCCTAGGCTTCGTAATAAGCTACCTTAAAATTTAAATGCCTCTAAAGATACTCACTATCATAATCATGATGACGTTCTAAACCTCCAATCCTCTCATTTATTAACTCTATGCTCTTCCGCTGCAAGGTCAACTCATTCATCAAATCTGTCAGAGTAGGGGAACTAGAAGGTGGAAGGTCATAACTTGTACAGGGGACATCTCTATTAGTAGAAGGTTCTTAAATCCTACTTCCAGTTCTCCATTTCTCATGAGATTCATAAGTTTTCAAATTGGCTATACTAATGGGTTTCATACGGTGAACCCTTTCCTCATCTCCTCCAGCTTCCACTCCAGAAAGTTGGCAAAGTGCATAAATAAGGCCAGGATGTCCTAAACCTCCACTTGTTTCACTTCTTATCGTAGTCAATATATTCTTAATAAAAATTCTTCCCACATTTATAGTTCTATTATTCTGAATACAAAAATTCAGAATAGTTCTATCTCTAGTTACCTCACTATGGTGATATGTCGGTCACATAGTAGAGGAAATAAAATGATGTCACGCCTTAGAGGTGGCATTCAGCATGGAAGCAGAAAAATTTACCCGTTCTCGTTGTTTAATCTTCCACGTGCCTTTCCCGTCAGTGAGAAAGTTGATCACATCATTCAGGGGGCTTTCCGTATTACTGAACAATTTATAATGACAGTTATAAGAGTCTGGGACTTCGTAAAAAGTGTTAATGTGGGCAACATTAAATTCAACAGGAAATCCACGCACTTGAACGATTCTGTCTTCAGAGTAGAATACGTTGGCATAGAATTCCTTCACAATATTTACAGCGGCCTTATTAGTGGTGTAACAAAAGTTTTCCCACCTCTGCTCGGCAATAACTCGTTCAATTTCTCCTCCCAAACTTTCAAAAACTCGATCTTTTATACACTTCTTTCCTTCAAATACTGAAGTAAATCTTGATTGAGCCTTCACATTAATGAAGCGAGACTCATTGAACTCAATTCACCTCTTTTGATGTGGAGCCATTTCAATCTAATCACAATTATAGAACAAAAATCCAAACTATACTTCAAATATTCAAAGAATGGCTTCCAAAAAAAATTTTAAGAGTTCAACACTAAGTTCCATGAATTTCTTCCCAATATTTTCTTCACATTCTCAAATTTTTTAGATCTCCTCAATGTGGATAAAATTCATGGTGAAATTCATTTTTTTTTAGTTTGGAGTGAAGCTCTTACCTAGAGATGATCAAATCCGGTGTCAAAAGGCCTTGAGATCGCCCTAAATCCAAGATCTCTCAAGCCCTAAGTCAAAAATTACATTTTTATGAGGAAGGGGATGATGAATAGTGGCTGTTGACTGGTAAAAATCACTGTTAAAGATGTTTTTTTGTGAGCTCACCGTCAGTGGGGTCTTCGGCACCGTCAGCGAGCTCTATAGAATTAATATCCTAAGTCTCGGGAAAAGGCCGGCGTCGGCGGGCTCTATTGATTTGGTTCAATTTCTAGATTTTTGAGATTTCGATCAATTTCAAGCCTCAATGACATCCGTTCAATCGTTATAGACATAATTTTAAGTGACTAAATGATGTACTTATCACAATTAAATTTTACAAGACAAAACATTGCATTTATATATAAATTTTAAGGGGTAAAATATACGTGACATAACACACCTAAGTTTGGTATTTTTCTCAATCTCAATACATTAATTCAGCGTCGCAATCCAAACCAAAATACTCAAAATGCTAAAATCAAAACATCATATGCTTAGTCTCAACTATACAGAGATCTAAAAGCATAATTCTAAAGCAAAACAAATGAAATCTCAAACAAAATTACACACATAAAGACAGGTAGCAATATAACTACTATTCATTAGATTCAGTCCTAGATTCTCCTTTGAGATCACCCATTGATTGCACATGAACAAAGAGGTTGTATAAGGGTTAGTATGGAAATTCTTCAGTAGAATTCTCTTCTATCAATTTCATCCTCCTCATCAGTCGTATCAAACTATCTTCTAAGTGTCTAGAGTGCTCAAAATGTTCTTTCATCCTCCAGTCTAGATGATCAAGGAAATCAAAGATATTATTAATCGCATTCATGACATTTTGTACCCCCTTCTCTAATTTCTTGATTCTGCATAGGATCACCAGAGTCTTGTCAGGAATTAAGGGTTGAATTAGCAGTGAATTTTAATATGCTTGTTCTACTATAATAGTCATGTCATTTTCATCTTCAAAAGTTGGGAATCTCTCGGTTGGATCCAAAGGCTTCCAAGGTAGAAGTACCTTTTCCAAATTTTTGTAGGATACTTAGAACTGACTGTAAAGTGAGAAAATTGTTGAAGGATGTCCAAGCCTATAAGTTGATCCATGAACGATCAGGCCCAAAACCAACTTCACAATTATTGATCCAATATCGCAGTCTCCTTTGGATGCAATAACTCCAAATAGCACTTTCTTTAGAAACTTTACTGATCTTCATTGTCAGTAACAGTTTCGTAGAAATGAAAAAGTGTCAGTATTTCGAAACGGGATTTAAGAGTGTTGCACAAAAACTAACATACCTGTTTTCTCTCATTTCCCAGTCTTCTATTTTGTCCGTTAAATTTTGGTAAATTTCATTCATCTAGTTTCTTGTCAAGACGAAGTTGGAATAGTGGCAGACAAGAATGTTGTCGATCATGTATAATTCATTGCTACATGCAGGAGTGAAAGTGATCCATCTACCTCACACATAAACGTCTCTCTGGTTGATTCCGTGCAAATTTGCATAAAATTTCTTTACCACAAGAACAACCATAGCGGCGGTAGTATAACATAACACTTCCCATATTTGCCGCACTATCATCTCTTCAATTGTTGTCAAGGGATTATTCAATCTTTGATTTACAAATCCTCGTTCCTTGATCAATCTTTTCTTCATCAGTAACTTGTTGAAGATTCGTTGTGCTTCCGCACTAATAAACTTTCGTAAATTGAACACTCGCATTCTGGGATTATCATGGAAACTTAACGTCATAGGAATAAAATTGGTGGAGTTTTACTTCGTTTTTGGGGAAAATATGAACTTAGGAATCAAATTTGGGAGTTTAAAAGGGTAACTCACGCCAAAAAACTGCCATTCAAACTCCAGAAAACTGCCATCTCGTCGGTCTCTCCATCGGCAAGGTCGAGCGCATCGTCTACGAGCTTCTGTACTTATTTTCCAGGACTCTCAGGAAAAACCTCCGTCAGCAGCGTCGAGGATGCCGTCGGCGCCCAAGGTAAAAATTGCACAGTTTTGCTCTGGTCCAAATGAGTTTCAATTTTTCTTTATGGATCCAATTCTTATGATGACTCAAGGGTAAATAAGAGTAGTAGAGCTTAATACTACCACAAACTAATAATAATTTCAAATAAAAACTACTATAATTACAATAAAAGTAAAGATAGAAATGGGTTGCCTCCCATAAAGCGCTTGGTTTAACGTCGTCAGCCCGACCTATTCAGGTGTTATTCAGGTTGACTGATCATTAAAACCTCTTTAAATTTTGGTCTTTTACACTCAAAATATGCTTTTACTCTATGTCCATTTAATTTAAATGTATTTCAAGTCTTCTGATCTTTAATTTTAATAGCTCCGTAAGTATAAACTTGAGTGACAGTAAAGGGTCCTAACCAACAAGACTTCAATTTCCTAAGGAATAACTTCAGCCTAGTATTGTAAAGCTAAACTTCTTGTCCTGGTTCAAAGTTCTTCTGGTTAATCTTCCGATCATGCCATAACTTTAATTTCTCCTTATAAATTTTGTTGTAATCATAAGACTCATTTCCTAATTCTTCCAATTCATTTAATTGTAACAATCTCTTCTTACCAGCATCTTTCAAATTATAATTAAATTCTTTAATCGCCCAATATGCTTTATGCTCTAACTCTACTGGTAAGTGACAAGTCTTACCAAAAATTAGTCTATGAATTGAAAGAGATTAACCTCGGGACTGAAGAACGACCACAACCTACATTTATAAGTTCTCTACTTGATGATAAAGAGTCTGCAGAACTGGTCAAACTATTAGCAGAATTCAAAGATTGCTTCACATGGAGCTACAACGAAATGCCAGAACTGTCAATAGAGGTTGCAGTCCATAAAATCAGGGTGGACAAGAATGTAACCCCAGTAAAACAAGCTCCCAGGAGAATGCGCCTCGAAATAGAACAATAAGTCATCGTCGAGGTGAAGAAGTTGATAGATGCCAACTTTGTTGAAGAAGAGCAGTACCCCACATGGTTAGCCAATATTGTACCGGTTAAAAAGAAAAATGGAAAGATCCGCAGTTGTGTCGACTTCAGAGATTTGAACAAGGCATGTCCAAAAGACGAGTTTCCACTACCTATACCAGAAATGATGGTGGATATCGCTTCAACACATGAGATTTTCTCTTTCATGGATGGATCGTCAGGGTATAACCAAATCAAGATGGCTCCCGAAGATGCAACGCTTATAGCTTTCAGAAGACCGATTGAAATCTTCTGCTACACAGTGATGTCATTTGGCCTAAAGAATGTCGGCGCAACATATTAGTGTGCAATGACAAAGATTTTTAACGACCTCATTCACAATAAAGTAGAATGTTACGTGGATGATCTGGTCATCAAAAGTAAACGAAAAATAGACCATTTGTATGGTTTGAGGATTGTGTTAGAACGGTTACGACGATATAACCTTAAAATGAATCCCTTAAAGTGCGCCTTTGGCGTCAGCTCCGAGAAATTTCTAGTATTCGTTGTCCGTCATTGGGGAATCGAGATCATCCCGGATAAGATTAAAGCTATCTTAGAAATGCCTCCCCCTAAAACCTTGAAACAGCTACGTTCCTTTCAGGGGAAGTTAGCATATCTGAGACGCTTTATTTTTAATCTCTCAGGTAGGTGTCAGCCTTTCTCGGCATTAATTAAAAAGGACGCCAAATTTATTTGGGAAGAAAAATGCCAGCGGGCCTTTGGGGACGTTAAACAATATTTAATGACACCTCCTGTTTTGGCAGCCCCTATCCCAGGGAAATCGTTGATACTTTATACCGCGGCTTTGGATGACTCTCTTGGAGCCCTCTTAGCCAAGTCAATGAAGAGGGAAAAGAAAATGCTCTCTACTACTTGAGTCATCATCTAACACCGACGGAGATAAGCTATCCACTTATTGAGAAGCATTGTCTGGTACTAATTTTTGCCGCTCAAAAGCTTAGACATTACATGCTTTCTCATAAGATCACTTTAATTTCGAAATGGATGAGAAGTATAAGTTCCCAAATGAAGGAATAAATGGTCCCATGAAATCTAATCCCCAAACATCGAAGTTCTCAACTTTTAACATGAAATTCAGAGGCATTTCATTTCTTCTAGATATATTGCCTACTCGTTGAAATCAATCACAAGTCTTTATGTATCTATAAACATATCTAAAGATAGTAGGCCAGTAAAATTTAGCTTGTAAAATTTTATAAGTAGTTTTATCAATCTCAAATTGTCCTCCAAATTCATAATCATGATATTTCTGAATGATTAGCTTAGTTTCTTCATAAGGTACACATCTTCTCATAATTAGATCCTTACATTATTTATATAAATAAGGCTCATCCCAAAAATATCCTTTTGCATCATGAATGAATTTCCTTTGTTGTTACAGTATCAACATAGGTGGCAAAATATCACTTACAATATAGTTAACAATATTAGCATACCATGGTATTTTCTACTCATTAATATTATAAAGTTGTTCATCAGGGAAACTGTCTGTAATTTCATTGTCGATGTCAGATAATTCAAGATTTTCTAATCTTGACAAATGATCAGCAATTTGATTATCAGTTTTGTTTCTATCAATAACCACAAGATCAAATTCTTGCATCAAAAGTATCCATCTAATCAACCTTAGTTTGGCATCCTTCTTTTGCATCAGATATTTAATAGCAGAGTGATAAGTGTGCACAACACATTTAGCTCCAATTAAATAAGATATAAATTTGTATAAAGAATACACAATGGCCAGTAACTCTTTTTCATTAATAGTATATTTAATTTATGCCTCATTAAGAGTATATAACTTTAAAAATCTTTTCATACCTTTACCCAAGGACATCTCTAATAGTAAATCACTAGCATCACACATCAGTTCAAATGGTTTCTCCAAGTTAGGTTAAACTATAATAGGGGCTGTGATTAATTTTTCCTTTAATAACTCAAAGGCATTTAAACAGCTTTCATTAAATTAAAATTTCTTGTCCTTTTCTAAAAGTTGGCATAAAGGTTTAATAATTTTTTAAAATCTTTAATAAAAGGCCTGTAAAAACCAACATGTTCAAGAAAACTCCTAGCCTTTCTTACATTAGTAGGAGGTTTTAGTTTAGATATAACTTGAATTTTTACAAGGTCTGCTTCCATACCATCTTCCGAAATTCTATGCCCTAATTTAATTCCTCATGCAACCATAAATTAACATTTCTCCCAATTCATAACCAAATTAGTTCTTTCGCATAACTCCAAAAGTTTATTAAGATAGTTTAAGCATGTGTCAAATGATGTTCCAATTACAGAGAAATCATCCATTAATACTTCCAATCCATCATTGATTAACTTACTAAATATGGACATCATCATCTCTGGAATGTTGCAGGTGCATTACATAATCCAAAAGAAATTCTTCAAAAAGCAAAAGTTCTAAAAGGACTTGTAAATGTTGTCCTTTCTTGATCCTCAAGAGCAATAGGAATTTGATGGTAACCGCTATATCCATCTAAAAAACAAAAATATTTGTGCCTAGCAAGTCTATCTACTATTTGATCTAAAAAGGGTAAAGGGAAGTGATCTTTCCTGGTGGCAGTGTTTAATTTTCTATAATTAATGCAAATATGCCACCCAGTAACTTGTCTGATAGGTATTAATTCATTATTTTCTTTTGTCTCAACAGTGACTCCTCCTTTCTTAGGAACACAATAAATTGAACTTACCCACACACTATCTCAAATAGGATGTATAATTTCAGTGTCTAACAATTTTAAAATTTCCTTCTTAACTACTACTTTCATCATTGGGTTTAATCTCCTTTGTGGATTAACTCTTGGTTTATATTGTCCATCTAATATAATTCTATGCATACAGATCAAAGGACTAATTCCCTTAATATCAGCTAAGGTCCAACCAATAGCTTTCTTATATCTTTTCAATGTATCTAATAGTCTTTGCACTTGCAAATCATTTAATTCTGAAGATATAATAACAGATAATGTAGATGAGTCTTCTAGAAACAGATACTTCAAGTGGCTAGGCAATGATTTCAACTAGTGTTCAGGTGGTTTTATAATTGATGGAACTAGATTCTTATCAGCATTTTTTGTAATATCCAGCATCTCAATTCTTTCTTGAACATAATCTAATTCTTCTTTTTCTAATTCATCCAAAGTAACTTCATCACTCTCTTTAAATTGTTCTTTATCTTCAAAATGTTCTTTAAAATGTTCATTCAATAGATGTTCACTAATTTCCAAGAAAAAAAATTCATTATCTCTTTCAACAGCAGGGTATTTCATAGATTTTGCAATGTTTAAAGTCACTTCTTGATCGTTAACTCTCATAGTTAATTCTTCTTTTTGAACATCTATCATAGCTTTTCCTGTAGCTAAAAATAGTCTCCCTAAAATGATAAAATTTGTTTATCTCTCTCCATATCTAAAACAATGAAATCCACAAGAAAGATAAATTTATCAACTTTTACTAACACATCTTCTATAACTCTCTTAGGATATGTAACTCAATGATCTGCTAACTGAAGAGTTATAAAAGTAGGTGAGACATCTCTTAATCCTAACTTTTTGAAAATTGATAGAGGCATAAGATTAATGCTGGCTCCAAAATCACATAAAGCTCTTCCATAAATTTTTTTGCCGATAGCACCAGGATCTTTTAATTTTTCTGGAAGCTTTTTTTGAATAATTGCATTACACTCTTTGTTAAGTGCAACATTTTTGTTATCCGTGAACTTCCTTTTCTTGTCCAAAATATCTTTCATAAATTTCACATAATTGGGCATTTGCTCTAAAGCTTCTATGAAGGGAATATTTACCATTAACTTCTTAAGAAATTCTAAAAATTTGGAAAATTATTTATTTTTTT
>NEWO01000604.1:79113-106740 GCA_003013225.1 Phalaenopsis aphrodite | reverse complement strand
GGTTTCTCCACAGTAATTTTCATTGGTGTAAATGGATATTCTAAATCTGGGTATTCATGATTCTTTTCTTTTTTGGTATCCACTTTCTCTTTTTCAGTTTCTGTTTCTTTTTGTACTCTTGTCTCCAATTCTTTTCCACTTCGTAATTGTATCACTTTTATCTGTTTATTTCCTTGATCTTTAAGATTTGGTTCCATAGTACTAGGAAAAGTTCCCAATGTTCGGTTACTAAGCGCAGTAGTGATATGCCCTAATTGATTTTCAATATTCTTAATAACAGTTCCTTGATTTTGTAATTTATTTCCTTGAATTTGTAATTAATTTCCTTGATTCTATAAGCGTTGACCCATGTTTAATATCAATTCTTCCATAGACAACTTCTTCTCCTTAATTTGAGTATTACTGTTAAATACTGAAGGATAAGAAGGTCTATAGTTAACATTTCCTTGGTTGGATGAATTTCCTAATGGGTTTACTAGGTTGCTTGACGATTATTGATTTATAAAATAATTGTTATTCTAATTAAAATTTGGATGATTCTTCCAACCTGGGTTGTAATAGTTTGAATAAGGGTTGTTGGGTCTATTAATAGCATTTAAAGTCTCATATGAAGGTTGGACATCCACAAATTGCCCAGATAAATTCTCTTCCATCATAGGAGGTTCTGGAGAATAATTAATCCCATAATGACCTAATTTCTTTGATATTGCAGCAATCTGCGAAGCTAACATAGAGATTGCATCAGAATCATGGATACTAGCTACTCTTTTAGGGTTTACCCTTTCAGAGTGCCATTGAAAATTGTTGGTAGCCATCTCTTTTATTAATGAATAAGCCTCATCAAAAGGTTTTGACATTAAAGAACCACCAGCGGCAGCATCTATAATAGATCTAAGTGATCCCACTAATCCATTATAAAAATTTTGAATTATCAGCAAATCTGGTAACAAATGATGAGGGCATTTCCTAAGAAGATCTGTAAATCTCTCCCAAGCTTCGTATATTTACTCTCCATCAATTTGACAGAATGATGATATGCCATTTCTAAGTTTAGCAGTTTTAGATGGAGGGACATAGTTGGATAGAAATTTCTGTGAAAGTTCTCCCCAAGTTCTAATAGATCTTGATCTTAATGAATTTAACCACATCTTAGTCTTATCCCTCAGTGGAAAAGGAAAAAGTCTAAGTATAACAACATCGTTTGAAACTTTGTCATATTTAAAAGTAGCACACAATTCTAAAATACTAGCAAGGTGTAAATTAGGATCTTCATTTGGTGTACCTCTGAATTGATTGTTCTGTATCATTTGGATAATAACAGGTTTAAACTCAAATGAATTAACAACTACATAATGATTTTGGATAGAAAACTGAATTTCATCTGCTGTAGGATTTGCATAATCTCGTAGGGGTCTAGGTTGGTGTTCATTTTCTAATCCTTGATTATTCATGGTGTTTTCCATTGTATCAGAATTTCAAGGTTCTCTTCTCAATCTTCTAATTTTTCTAACAGTGCATTCTAATTCCAAATCGTAGGGTATAAAATTTTCATGTCCAAATTTACGCAAACAATTTGAAATCAGTACACAGTAAATCAGTTAACTAAATATGAAAATAAGTTGCAATTCAAGTAAAAATTTTCTAATAATCCTAGTTTGTCTGTTACTCTCATTGTGATTTTTGTCTACTCCCCGACAACGATGCCAAAAACTTGACCGCGACATTATATATGCTTAAAAATAAAAGTAATTAATGCTGGTGCTAAAAGATTTAATTCCTCAACAACTGTACCAAACTTAATAACAGTTATAGATTCGATAAAGATGGATGTATAAAAAAATCAATAATTGTAAAGTCACACTTATCAACGCACGTATATGTATCGCTCAAGTAATATAGGGCTCTAATGGAGTCCTAGATATCGATCCCATAGAGAGTAATATTAGAACTTAGAACCTTTTAATTATTCTAGCAGTGCATTCTAATTCTGAATCGTAGGGTATACAATTTTCAAGTCCAAATTTACGCATACAATTTGAAATCCGTACACAGTAAATCAGTTAACTAAATATGAAAATAAGTTGCAATTCAAGTAAAAATTTTCTAATAATCCTAATTTTCTGTTACTCTCATTTTGATTTTTGTCTACTCCCCGGCAACGACGCCAAAAACTTGACCGCGACATTATATATGCTTAAAAATATAAGTAATTAATTCTGGTGCTAAAAGAATTAATTCCTCAGCAACTGTACCAAACTTAATAACAGTTATAGATTCGATAAAGATGGATGTATAAAAAATTCAATAATTGTAAAGTCACACTTATCAACGCAAATATACGTATCGCTCAAGTAATATAGGGCTCTAATGGAGTTCTAGATATCGATCCCACAGAGAGTAATATTAGAACTAAGAACTAAGGATTTAGAAAAGTGATATTTTAATAGCAGCAACGAAAGTCAATTTGCTTATCTGTCACTAATATGCAATTGAAATAAATAAGTAATTTTAATAACTCTTAAATAACTAATTATACTAATGAGGTTCTTAATGTGATATTCAATATATAAGAAAGCATCCTTCACCTTTTTAAGAAATTATAGTGAATGGATAAAGTGAATTAGTTCAATTTGTATTGTGCCAAATAGGAGCATACCTATTCTTTACCCATTAGTCCAGGCATAAGGAACATTGATTAATCCTACACTTGTTTACTAAATATGTGGCTATGCTGGGAGGATATTGGCTCTCACTTTGGAGCTGCCACGTTCCCCTCGTCTGAGGGCTAACATCTACACTTCAACACCGAAACAATAGGACCAAATTGGGGATTTTAGTTTGTCACTCTAAAATCTCCAATTCTACGCTCGATAATTTTAATTCCCTATTTATTTGCACCCAACTTCCAAGGGCTTTGACCTCCCTGAATCTTGGATGTAATCTTCACTTTAGTTGTAAAACTCAACATATTTTAACAAATTAATTGGCCATGTTGAAAGTAAGTTAAGATCCAAGTTAAAAGATCATCACAATTTCTTTAACATTTTCATGGCTTCACCAATCCAAATCACTATTTCACAAATCTCAAGACAAGGAGAAAGATAGAGAAAACTACTCAGATCTCATGGGGAAAACACAATGAAACTCGGAATTCATATATAAAAATAAAGTCATACAAACTACAATAATAAATAAACTTATCTCTAATTTCTCTCCAAGAAAACTCCTTGAAGTTCTTCTGAAACTCTTCCCTTCTTTACAACACATAGAATTCCTCTTTGAAGCGGCAAAGAGGAAGAAATCTCTCACTTTCCCTCCACTCTTAAAATCTCTCAAAGAATTTCTCATAATTTAGACTCTCTACACTTGTTTCACACTTCAATTTTTAGTCTCCCCCCCTTTATTTTTGGCCAAACGCTTCTCTTTAAAGATGTGGATGAGCTTTCCCAAGAGTTGCCTAAGCACCCCTCCCAAATTCGTCCTTATCCAATGCTTAATTGGACATAACTTCCGAGCTCGCCTTCAGCGGCCTCGAGGGCGCCGTCGGCAGGTCTTTTAAGTGAATTAATTCTGGAGTCTCAGAAAAATCTTGCCATCGACGCCGTTGGGCTCGTCGTCGGCGCCCTAGTTCAATTCTTGACATTTTGGTCCTTTTCGCTCCAAATTCACTCTTTTTTGCATCTTTTTGCTCCAATCACCCTAATTCATCATTCCTGCAACAAAACATCAAAAGTACCTTTATTTAAAATGTAATATCATAAAAAATAATATAAAATAGGTATGAAAATCTCAACATATTTTCCTTTGGTCATGCAGCAAAATGAAACGGTAGATGATCTCATTTCTGAAAGACTGAAGAACATGTTCTGCAATAACTTCTAACAATGACACTGATTTTGTCAATTTAGAGAAGTAATCCATAGCTTTGAGAATAAATTTAAATCCTTTTAAAGATGGAGAGTTTATAGGTCTTACTATGTCCGTACCCCAACACTTGTTTTGCCCCGACACGACCATCGGATGTGCATGACCACTCCATGTACCTGACATTGATGACACTTCTTAGATGTTTTGATGGAGTTGGTTATCATTTTCAACTAATAATATCATTGTCTTTTGATCTTCATCTTCATCTTCGGTCCCAATTGGTGAGCACCACAGAATCTGGCATGTACCTCTTTGATAATATTCTATGCTTTTGCTTTGCTCAAACAAATCAACCACATATGATCGAAGGATCTTCCATAGAGGACATTGTCTATCAGATCATATGACAAAGCCCTTTTCATTATCTGATGTGCGGTTGACTTGTCATCTGGTAGCTTTCTTATGTGCAAATATTTTATTAATGGCTTGTGCCAATCTTTAGTATCATTAGTTACTGTAGCTAGTATCTCTTCCTTTCTAAGCTTGTGCACACTATCAAAGTAAATCTGTGATAGAACTTGATGTCCTTGTATTGTAATACAAATGGAATCCTCAAGTGGACAAGCCAATTCCTTAGCAAGCTTGACTAAAGCATCAGCATAGAAGTTGTCACCAGAGGAATTCTGTACAATGTCGTACTAGAAATCTCCTCTACTAACCTCATCCTGTACTAGTGATACTCTACTAGTCTCAGCTTTAGAATATTATATTGTCCAACAACTTGTTGAATGATGAATTTTGTGTCACCATAGTTGGCAATGTTAGTTATGTTCATTGATATTGCCAATTCTAGTCCGGTGATCAAAGAATCATATTCTAACTCATTTCTGGAATAGGACTCAATCTGGTGATATGAGGATCTCAACATTATCTGATTTAGTGTAACAAAAATTAGATCAATTCTTGTTTTGCCTGGTACAACTATTTGTGAATCATTATATTATTTGGTTGATGAACCTCTATGAAAGTACATTTCCTAATGTTGAGCACTAGATGGTTCCACTTGCAGTATCTATTCATTAGTTAAGTCATCATTCAGAGGGGACCCAACCGACTGTGGGCTTGGTGTAAGAATGTTTGCTAAAATCTATCCTTTGATAGCATGAAGGGGTACGAAAGTCATATCAAATTTCAATAAGATCATTAATCACCTTACTAAGTGTACGAAAAGTGTTGATCGGGCCATCAAATATTTTAATATATTAACTTTTGAAAGAATGTTAACTTTATGAGAAAGCGTATAATTTCTAAGCTTTTGGATGACAAAAATTAAAGTAAGACAGTGCTTCTCAAGAGAAAGATACTTTTCCTCTATCGGTACTAGATGTTGACGCAAGTAGTAGCGTTTTTTTCCTTACCCTCATCATTGACGTGAGCTAACACGGCTCCAATAGAGTCTTCTTAGGCTGCAGTATAATGTATCAAAGGTTTTCATAGGATAGGGGATGCCAATATAGGAGGTGTCAATAAGTATTTCTTAATGTCCTCAAAAGCCCGCTCACACTGCTATCCCTAAAAGAAATTGACATTATTTCAAATGAATGTTGGAAAGAGTTGACATCTTCCTGATAGATTAGATATAATTTTTCTTAGGTATACCAATTCACCTTGAAAGGATCTTAGTTGCTTCAAGGCTATGGGAGGTGGCAATTCAAAGATAACTTTAAATCTTCTCTAGGTTGATCTCTATTCCCTGATGATGAAAAATGAATCCCATAAAATTTCCAGGGGTAACACCGAAGGTGCATTTTAAGGGATTCATCATAAGACTATATTTTTGTAATCACTTGAATACAATCCTTAAATCAAATAAGTGTTCTATCTGCTGCTTTCTTTTGATGACTAAGTTGTCCACGCAGCATTCCACCTAGTTGCGGATGAGGCCATAAAAAATCTTTGTCATAGCTCGCCTATAAGTTATTTCGGCATTCTTCCACACAAACAACATTACTGTGTAGCAGAAGATTTTAAATAGCATTCTGAAGAGTGTAAGCACTTCATGTTCTGAAGGCATCTTAATCTAATGTACCCTAACCATCCATCCATAAAGGAGAAAATTGTGTGTTAACGCAATGTCCAACATTAACTCTGGTATCATTTGCTCAAACTCATCCTTGGAAAATGATTTCTTTAAGTCCCTGAAGTCAACGCACACTTAAATTTGTCCATTATTCTTCTTAACCGACACAAGATTGACCAAACATGTGGGGTACTGTTCTTCTCACATAAAATTAGTGTCTATGAGTTACTTTATTTCTGCAATGACTTGCTTCTCTATTTTGAGGCCAATCTTTTAAAGATCTTGTTTAACTTGGGTTATACTCTTATACACTACAAGCCTGTGAAGTGAAACTTTTAGGGACAACCTTGGCATTTTTTCAAAACTCCAAGTAAAGTGATCAATAAATTTTGACAGTAGCTTAACCAAATTTGTAGACTCTTCCTTGCTGTGTAGAGAACTTATGAAGGTAGGTTGGGGCTGCTCCTGAACACTGAGATTAAATTCTCTTAATTCATTGACTGTTGACTTAATTTTCTCCTCAAACTCTGGCGGTGCATCATCTTATGGTGAATATTCAAAATCATCTTCCACATTAAGTCATTCCTTTTCTAATTCGCTAGTAATAACTATACAAAATTCTGAATCATCGGTCGGTCTTGTTATACTAATTACGAGGCCCTCTTTTGAGTTGAGAGTTTGACATTTTACATTCCATAACCTCTCAAAAAGCTATACTTTATCCTATGGTTATTGTTTCGGCACATAACCTTTTTGAATTAATATTTTTACATATAGAGAAAAGTAACCAAATGGTAATTCCATTAATTCATTAGCATCATCTACTTCTAAGTTTACATTAGTCTCTAAATTAGGAGATGGAGAGGTGTGGTAAATCTTGATCGGTTTTGAACCAACAAGCCAAACTTCCTTGAACTCTAAACTCTTGACCTTATGTGATTGAATTGGAGTTAAGGTCATGGCTTGCATGTAGTGGTTGATTCGATCATACATCCACTCATATTCACTTTCTCTATATCCTCCAAGGAGATCTCAAACTGTGGCTTTTTTTGGTTTATCACTATTATTTCTTCATCAGACTTATCTTCCTCTAAGTTTCTTCCATGTTAAAGCTGATGTTTTGTCTGTTCAACAATCAAGTCGGTTCTTTATCAGCCACATCCCCAGACTTGATCTCGGATGTGTGAGCTAAAAGAACCTCCACAAACTCATTGAAAAGGAATGGTGGAAGATAGTTGAAGTGGAGTGAATGGTCTCACTCTTGTGATCTTTTTAAATCCTCAATCTTATGTGGCATAACTTCTCGGGAAAAAACAAACTTCGTTGGATGAGCATAGTAGGCGACGTTTTCATGGATTCCTACTTCTTGAATTGAGAACAGTTGTAAATCTCATTTGATGTAGTGTTCTTGTATTTCTCTATAATACTTGATGGAATTGTGTAGCAACAACAGGACCATATTATGTTTCTGATTCCAAGGTTGAACAGGCAAAGCACTGAATGAAGTTTCTACAACGATTGTATGGAACTTAGCGGTTGCTACTAGCTGGCCAACCTTCATGAGTAGTGTTATTGACCCAAATGCTCTTTCTCCCTTTTCAAACATCAAATAAATTGATTATAATTAGAGGTTACCCATTTCCCCTCCTTGACTTAAGCCTAAATGTTAATTAAGGCTAAATTTCCAAAATTACACATTTGCCCCTAAGGCTCTAACGCTTCATAATTTGTCAAATTCAATTCAAATGACTTTGAATTTTTTATCCTACCTCATTCATGGGTTAATTAAGACATCAGAGGAAAAAATGTAATTTTTCAAAATTCAATTTAATTTATTTAATTATTTACATGCAAAAATAGGATTTTTCTTCAAAGAAAAATCCTAACTTGACCAAGGTAAATTTTAATCCCTTGAAATTTTTACTGGAGGTAAACCTAGACTAGAAAAGCCTTTAGATCAAATTTCATAATTTTTTGAATTCTCTGTGATTTATTAGAATTATTTTAAATTCTGGATTATTTAATAAAAATAAAATATTTTAGGTAGTGAAAAATTAAGTTTTATATTTTTGAAAAATCTCTCTAAGGTTAGAGAACTCAGAGGAGCAAATTCTATAATTTTTTATTTTCCTTTGATTTATTGGAGTTATTTTAGTGAAAACTCATTTTTAGCATTTTTAAAAAATATTTTTTAACCTTTAAAATTCAATATCTTTATTTAAAAAATCAGGAAAAATATTCTAATTGTTCCTAAGTGATTAGGAAACAATTTATAACATTTTCATGAACTTTATTATTTTTGTGATTTTTATGGATTTTTTTAATTACTTAAATATTTAAAATAAACTAAAAATCAAATTTTTATTTTAAATATTGTTTTATTTTTATAAAATACCCCTCATCACAGAGAACTCAAAAAACTAAATTTCATGATTTTTTGAGTTATATTTTGATTTTTATAAATCATTTAAATGCTAAAAGTGATATTTATCTTTTAAAATCAACTTAAGTTGTCAAAAGAACTCAAAACATTTTGAAATTTTTATGATGAGTGCTCTGGATCATAAATCACAGTGGAGATCCAAAATCAAGTTATTTAAATATTTAAGGATATTTTAAATGACTTGACCCATGAAATTATTTCCAAAGGTTTCTCTAGTCATGGTGGACCTTTCAAAATTTTCTTAAGATTTTCTAATCAATATGCTAATTTCCATGATTATTTTAAGTAAATAATGTGAAATAACTTGAAAAATATGGATCTCTATATAGGAACCTCCTCTGAATTTGGAAAAATCAAAAAATATTTCCCTTGACAGAGGCTACAACATGTCAAAATTTCAAGCCAAGGTGATGTGCCAATATGCATGGAGAATCAAATGATTCAAAATCATGTTTAATTAATTAAAAATAAAATATGCATAAAATGGTCTTGAAATTTATTTCACATTTTTTTCCTCTGTTCACTAAGCAAGGGGGCATTTTTATTTTATTTTTGTGATTTTTCTACACAAAGTTATGAATTTTCTAAGTTAAGGGTATTTAAATAAATAAGAAAAGCCCTATTTATCTATTTAAACCGCACGTGCCACCTCAACCTACGACGGCTCCAAAGGCATACGTGGCATGCTCTGGTTAGACGCCGTCATCCACGAGCTTGCTGACTCGGCCCGTTGTTTATGTCTCGAAGCGTTGTCCGGCTCGATCTCCCCCGTTCATTTGATATACGCTCGATTGAACGACTCTCCGTCATCGTCCTTGATAGAATTATCCCGTGATCATCCACACTAAAATCCTAAGTTATCAGCTTCGACTCAACCAAATCACTTTGGGTTTGATCCTATGGACTTGTCTAAGTGAGACGAACACATCCATAGGGTTAACGTACCATGAAATCAAGCTTAAGTAAATGGAGAATCAAAATGGGCTAGGGGGGAGGAGAAGTTTTATACCTTTGCTCTTAGAAGGGAGGCTTCAATCAAAGGTGCTCGGCACTTTCGTTGGGGTCCAAGGAGGTTAGGGATTGAGTCCCTGGTCTTGGTGTAAAGCCTAGGTATGAATTCGACCAAGCTGGATTTTAGGTGTTGGTCTAGAGTTATGGTAGAGGCTCTGTGGAAGGGGGATTTGATGAGGCTTTAGCTTCTTTCACTATTGTGAAGGTGTGGGTGAAGTTAATTTGTGTTTGATGGACTGTGGAGGTGTATTGGGTTTTGTCCTAATTTCCGGCAAGGTTTCAAGCTCAAAATTGAGCTCCAGCAACGGGAATGGGGGAGGGAAAATGGTTGGAATGCACTGAGGGGATCTTAGGGAAGCTCTATGTGAAGTTTAGAGAGGCCTCTCTAAGAAAATTTCAGCACACCTCCCATTGCCGTGGGAGGTGAGTTTTTATAAAAATGGCCATGAGATGGCTCTCAGGGCATAAGTTTGGGTGCATTGTGGTGCTTAGGTGGAGGGCAGAGGAGCTCCATAATTTGATTTGGAAGAGCTGGCCTCTAGATTTAATTTGGGTGAGGTGTCATGGGAGTGGCCCTCAATTTTGGGCTTTTTCGGCCACTAGTCTGGCCGGCCGGCCAAGGGGAGGTGGCTAGGAGCTCAGGGAACCCAGAGGAATCCATCAAAACAATTTAACGCAAATGTGCTTTGATTTGACAAAGATATCTTAAGCATGTGCATTTTTGGAAATAATATCCTTTAATTTGGGGGACCTTTGGTCCATGGCTTGATTTAGGTTATTTCATGGTGTGTGGATAGGTCATTAAGTCCAACTAATGGTTGTGGTGGAGTTAATTTGGTGACTTTAGGGTGGTTAGTTCACATTTAGTGCACGGGTCCAAGTGGGTGCAAATGACCAAAACATGGGTTTGGGCTAGGTTAACCATGTCAATTTTCCCAAATAATTGTTTAATTTTTTTGTAGATTATCATAAGGAACAACTTTGGTGAAGAATGTAAATGGTTTTCAGTTCAATTGAAGGGTCAATTTGAGGGAATTTTGAACTTTAATAAATTTGGTCATGTTGGGCTAGGCTTGGGTCTAGCTTGGGTTTGCCTTGGGCTAAGTCCAAATTAATTATTTTAAATGGTCAATAAGGACCTCATGAAGAGTTTTCAACATGAATTGGATGCCAATTTGGAAGTTAAGGCAATCAATTGGGTGAAATTTGGGCACTTAGCCAATTTGGGGCTAAATTTGGGAATTTTGGATTTAGGCCAGAATAAAATAGACATGAGGCTTCACCAAGGCTATTTGATGGTTGATTTTGATGTATAGGAACGTTATCAAGATTTTGCAACATTAATTGAGGCTAATTGACTAGGTTATAGGTTTAATTTGGTAAGATTAGGTCATATGGTCAAAATTGGGGCTTTAACCTAACTCAAAATTGGGCTCAAATCATGGCCCAATTGAACTTAGATTTGGTTTATTTCTGACATATCAAAAGTGAATTTGAGTTTAGGAATGAGATTGTGGTCAATTTGATGGACATTTGAATTGGATTTGGGGAAATTTAGGCCCTTAATGCAAATTTGGGGGTTTTGGTTAAAGATGGCCAAATTGACCAAATTGAGTTATGTGCTAGTTGAGAGAAATTAAATTAGAAATATTTAGGATTTATTGGGATTTTTTGAGATTTTTTGGAATTTTTGGAATTTTTGGTCCAAGAGGGGTATTTTGGTAATTTGAGGGTGTTTTAGGGGTAAAAGGCCAAGATGGGTATTTTGGTAGAGTTGAGTTACCAATCATCACCAACAAGCCATGGCCAATGAAAACCCTATTTTGGGTCCTCTACATAGTGGTCTTAGCCAAACCATAGCCCTAGGGCTAGTAGGTTTAGGGGACCATCTACATGAGTATCCCAAAAGATCAAGGGATCTATGCTAGAAATTTGAGTTCAGAGTTGTGAGTGATTGTGGGTGTAGATGAGTGTAGTGATTGTATTGAGTGTAGATGAGTGTAGTGAGTGTAGTGAGTGCCTTAACTCTAGAACAACACCCAGGGTTAACCTTAGGGTCCAATAGTTCTAAGGGTGACTCATCTTGAGTTTCCCCTATAGTGATCCCACCTACTAGATGCTAAAGGTTGGGACCAACTGTGGAACTTCAGGTTGAGTAAAGAAGAGTTTGGAATTTCTAGTGGTGAGGGTGCCTTTTCTAGTTTTCTAAGAATAGTCAATAGGAAAGTCTTATGGCTAGACCTTAGGCTACTAAAGAGGAAAAACTAAATCTCAACCAAAAATGAGGTCAACAATGAAACAATCCTCAATTGTGTGTCCAAGCATCCGGTGATATGGGCAATAATTAGGTTGATCCTTTTTTTTGTCCTCTTCAGGTTTCTTTGGATATGGTAATCAGAATTTAGGCTTCTTCATCAGACTTCTGAACATTTTGGGTATCGCTTCGTCAAGGATGGACCCTTTTTATTTTTCATTGTGTATGATCCCCCCAAGGCAGTTTCTAGCTAGACTGACCATACTGTTGTGTCTATTGTTGAGCATGTCACGATTACGACTAGGAATTATGATGAGAATTTTCTACATGTATCTTCATTGGCTGCTTCCTTTATCGATCGTTGCTAGTATTCCAGACTTCTTTTCAAATGCCCTGGTCATCCTTGATTTCTCTGCTTTCTCTTGAGAATCCATATGTTTGACTTCTTCTTGAAGATTGTTGGCTTTGTTGAGTAGTTTCTCAAAGGATTTAATGGTGAGTTCATTGAGCATGAAAGCTACTGGCCCATGGATGCTCTTGAGTAAGATCTCAATCACATGATGTTCCTCTAGCTAAGGGTTACATTTTATGTTAAGGTTTCTCCACCTCAAAATTTAGTCCACTAAAGTCTCATTGGGCTTTTGCTTCTCTACTATGAGATCTCCAATAAACACATGATGTTGTGCTCTGAAAAATCTCTTCATAAACAATTGTTCTAGCTTGGCGAATGACAACGACTTTATATATGCTTAAAAATACAAGAATTCGACATTTTTGCTAGAAGATTTTAGTCCTCAGCAACGGTGCCAAAAACTTGACAATGGTTATAGATTTGATGAAAATGTGTATAAAATATTCAACATTTGTAAATTCACACTTATCAACGCAAGTATACGCATCACTCAATTAATACAGGACTCTAATGGAGTCCTAGAAATCGATCCCACAGAGAGTAATATTAGAGGCTACGAACTTGGATTTTGTAAATCAATACTTAATCACAACAATACAGTTCAAATTGCTTATTTGTCACTAATAGGCAATTGAAAAAAATATCTAACTTTAAAAAAGTCTTAATTAACTAATTATACTA
Organism: Phalaenopsis aphrodite; assembly: GCA_003013225.1. Lineage (NCBI taxonomy): Eukaryota > Viridiplantae > Streptophyta > Magnoliopsida > Asparagales > Orchidaceae > Phalaenopsis > Phalaenopsis aphrodite. The sequence continues at coordinate 93,992 of NEWO01000604.1, read as the reverse complement.
ATAAAGTTTCTAATGCGAAGTTTAATATATTAGAAAGTATCCTTCTCCTTGTCAAGAAATTAAAGTGAATAGATAAAGTGAATTAGTTCAAATTGTATTGTTCCAAATAGGATCATACCTATTCTTTACACTTTGGTCCAGGCATAAAGAACATTAACTAATTCTATGCTTGGTTACTGAATCTACAGCTAGGCTTGGAGGATACTGGCTCTCACTTCGGAGCTCCTACGTTGCCCTTGCCTGAGGGCTAACATCTACACTTCAGCACCCAAACGATAGGACCAAATTGAGGATTTTAGTATGTTACTCTAAAATCTCCAATTCTACGCCTGATAATTTTATTTCCCTATTTATTTTCACCCAACTTTCAAGGACTTTGACCTTTCTAAATCTTGGATGTAATCTTCACTTTAGTTGTAAAACTCAACATATTTTAACAAGTCAATTGGCCAGATTGAAAGTAATTTAAGATCTAAGTGAAAATATCATCACAACTTCATTAACATTCTCATGGCTCAACCAATTCAAATCACCATTTCACAAAAGCTCAAGACAAAGAGAAAGACTGACAAAACTGCTCAGAACTCATGGAGAAGATACGACAAAATTTAGAACTTATATATAAAAGCAAAGTCATACAAACTTCAATAAGTAACTACCACTTATCTCTAATTGCTCCACAAGCAAACTCCTCAAAGTTCCTCTGAATCTCTTCCTTTCTTTACAGCACATAGAATTTCTCATCGAAGCGACAAGGAGGAAGAAATCTCTCACTTTCCCTCCACTCTTACAACCTCTCAAAGAATTCCTCACAATACTAACCCTAAATTAAACTCTCTACACTCTACAAACAACAAAAACTCAATGGACACCTCCACGAGGCTCCTCTTTTTTTGGACTAAATGTTTCTCTTAAAGTTGTAGAAGAGTTTTCCAAGAGTTGCCTAAGCGTCCCTTCAAAAATCGTCAACATTCAATGCACCTGTTTAGAGAACCACCATTCTCCACGTCGGTAGCCTTGATGGCGTCGTCGATGACCTTCTAAAATATTTGATTCTGGACTCTCAGAAAAAACCCGTCGTCGGCACCCTAGTTCAAATCTTCATATTTTGGTCCTTTTTGCTCCAAATTCTCTCTTTTTTGCATCTTTTTCCTCCAATGACCATAATTCAACATACCTGCAACAAAACATAAACAATACCCTTCTTTAAAGTGCAATATCATCAATATTAGTATAAAATAGGTACGAAAATCTCAACATATTTTCTATTGGTCAAAATCCCCCAAACTTAACTATTACTTGTCCTCAAGTAATTTTAGTACTACATAAAAATTATGATCTATTGTAGTAAAGTTTTAATTCAGAAATACTATAAGTTTGATTTAAGTAAATACCATAGTGAGATTTTCAAAAAAAATTCAAGTAACTAAATTAACGCTGTAGGTACAAGACTATATTGTCATCAAGTTTCAGAGTTCTAGTTATCTATTCATTTCAAGAATGACTATATGTTGTATTGTCAAGTCACTTAGAATATTCAAATGATAGGAACTTCATGAGAACACTACTAGTAAAATATGCTAATCCATAAATATAAGTTCGGGAATGTATTTAGGTTTTCCCTTTAGGTATGTCTAAGTGAAGCCAATTTTTGACTAGGCATCTCCTCAAGCTTCTCCTCACTTATATATTTTTTCCCTTTTTTTCATTTGGATTGCTTTCAATCCTTTTTTTTTCTTTTCTTTTCAGGGATTGTTATCAATCCTTTCTTTTTCTTTTTCAAGTGAGGATTACTATATCTGGATAGCCTTTAATGATTTTGAACATCACCTTTCTTCCCTAAATTTGAAACTCAAAGCATTCCTTTACCTTATAAGTATTTCATAGCTTTTACATCATTGAGCCCCAATCTTTTCTTCTCAAATGAATTTCTAAGATTCTTAATATTTCAAAATATAATTTTCTTTACTTTAAATAGTTAATTATAGTCTTATTCTGTTATACTAAATATCTTAATCTAATAAATTAATTTTCCTTACAAAAATATTCCTTTAAATCTACCATAATATTTAAATATCTACAAGATATAGTTATATGAATTAAATTCACTACAAAAAATCATATTAATAATTTTTGAAAATATTAAAATTGAGAACATCTAATAGTTAATATTTTTCTTCCCTTCCCCAAACTTAAAGTTTTCAATATGGAATGATAGAGGTGGAAAGAAAATTCTAAATATAATCATACCTCAGTACTTTAGGCATTTTCATCCTTCTAAAATTTTTGCAATTCCTTCTCAAAATTTTAACTTCAACTAGTCTGTAATATTAGGCTCTTTCTATATATATAAATCATTAGAGAATTTACTTGGTAATGAAATTTTGAAATAAGTACAAAACTAAACATTATACAAACACAATATTTCGCTAACACATCCACAATACTAAACAAAAAATAATTACAAATATATTAAAATGCAAATAAAAATCACATCACATTACAATTTTACAAAGTACTAATCAACATCTATTATAACTACACATGCAAATTTCAACTACCACACTAAACATTTATAACAATAATTAAAAATTATCCAATTGCAACATTAAAAAATTAATGTACGAGCAAACAAACATCTATCTCTATTACAAAATTACAAAAATAAAAGTATGTCAATTACTATCATATATCAAAATCCCATACTATATTCTCGTCTCCCTGGTCAACAGGTGGATTGGGCTGATACTGAGTATAACGGGGGCATGCAATAAAAGTAACATCAGGCTCACCTCTATAGTGTCGGGCCTGAGCTTCGTACTAAGCTATCTCAAAGTCAGAATGCTTCTGTAGGTACTCACTATCATATCATTTCTACGTTCTAATCCCCCAATTCTTTCATTTATTTGCTCTATACTCTTTCGCTGTAAGGTTAACTCATTCATTAAATCATTAAGGGTAGGGGAGCTAGAAGAAGAAAGGTCATAACTAGTAGAGGGGATATCTCTACTAGTAGAAGGTTCTTGACTCCTACTCCCAGATCTACATTTTTCATGGGATTCATATGTCTTCAAATTAGCTTTACTAATGGGTTTCATAAGGTAAACCCATCCTTCGTCATCTCCAGCTTCAACTCCAGAAAGTTGGCAAAGCGCATAAATTAGGCCAAGATGTCTTAGATCTCCACTTGATTCACTCTTTGTCGTGGTCAATATATTCTTATAAATAATTATCCCTACATTTATATATCAATTATTCTGAATACATAAAGTTAGAATAGCTCTATCTCTTGTTACCTCATTATGGTGATAGGTAGATAACAGAGTAGATGAAATAAAATAGTGTCACACTTTAGATGTAGCATTCAACATGGAAGCATAAAATCTTACCCTTTCTCGTTGCTTTATCTTCCATGTCCATTTCCAATCAATGAGAAAGTTGATGACATCATTCAGTGGGCCTTCCATTGTACTGTAGGTTTCATAATTGCAGCTATAAGAGTCTGGGACTTCATAAAATGAGTTAATGCGGGTGGCACTAAACTCAAAAGAAAAACCCCTTACTCGAACGATTCAGTCCACAGAATAGAACCCATTGGCATAAAAATCTTTCACAATATTCACAACAGCCTTATTGGTGGTATAACAGAAGTTTTCCCACTTCCGTTCGGTAATAACTCGTTCAACTTATCCTCCCGGACTCTCAAAAACATGATCTTGTATACATTTCTTCCCTTCAAATACGTAAGTAAATCTCGACTGAGCATTTGCATTGACGAAGCGAGACTCATCAAAATCAAGTTGCATCTTTTATGGCAGAGCCATGTCAATCTAATTAAAATTATAAAAATTTAAAAATACACTCGAATACTCAAATAATGGCTTTCAACAGTGACTCTAAGAATTAAAATCTAAATTCCATATATTTCTTCCAAATATTTTCTCCACATTCTCAATTTTTTCGGATCTTCTCAATGTGGAAGAAATTCAAGGTGAAAATCAAATACTTTTAGGATGGATTGAAGCTTTTACCGAGATATGATAAAATCTGGTATCTAAATGCTTTGAAATCACCCCAAATCCGAGATCTTCCAGCCCTAGATCAAAATTTTTATTTTTTAAGAGAAAGGGGATGATGAATAGCGGCAGTTGACTAGTCAAAATCACGGATAAAAGTGTATTTTTGGAATCTCACCGTCAGCAGGGTCTTCAACGCCGTTAGCAAGTTCAATTGAATTAAATAGCCTAAGTCTAGAGAAAAATCCACCGCCGTCAGCGAGATTTTCAAAATTTGTTCAATTTTCAGATTTTTGTGATTTTGATCAATTTCAAGTCTCGACGACATCTGTTCAATCATTCTAGACATAAATTTAAAGTGATTAAATGATGTACTCACCCAAATAAACATTCACAACACAAAAGCTTACAATTATATATAGATTCCAAGAGTTACATTACACGTTACACGACACACATAAGTTTGGTATTTTCTCAACCTCAATATATCAATTCAGCATCGCAATCCAAGCCACAATACTCTAAACGCTAAAAACAAACATCCTTTGCTCAATCTCAACTATACTAAGATCTAAAAGCAAATTTAGAAAGTGACCTAAGCACATAAGTTCAAATCAAATCACACAATTAGACATACAGGTGGCAAACTAAATCAACTACTTTTCTGATTCTGTGCTTGTTTTTCCTCTGATATCCCCCATTGATTGAACATGAACAAAGAGGTTATAGAAGGGGCAGTATGGGAATTCATAAGTAGAGTCCTCTTATACCAATTCCACCTTCTTCATCAATCATATCAAACTTCTTTTCATATGTCTAGAGTGATCAAAATGCTCTTTCATCCTCCAGTTTAGATGTTCAAAAAAATTAGAGATATTATTAATTGCATTCATAACATTTTGCACCTTTTTCTCCTGTTTCTTATTTTTGCACAGGATCACTAGTGTCTTGTCTAGAACTAAAGGCTGAATAGGAAGTGAATTCTGAGGCGATTGATCCACAACAATAATCATATCATTCTCATCTTCATTGGCTGGGAACTTCTCGGTTGGGTCCAATGGCTTCCAAGGTAGAAGTAATTTTTCCTAATTCTCATAAGATACTTGTAACTGACTGCAAAGTAAGAAAATTGTTGAAGGATGTCCAAGCCCTTAAGTTGATCCATAAACGATCAGGCCCAAAACTGACTTCACATTTATCGAACCAATATCGATCGAGAGTCCCATTTGGATGCAGTAATTCAGAATAGCACCTTCCTTAGTAACTTTACCGATCGTCATCGTCGGTAATTGTTTTATAGAATGAAGAAGTTCCAGGGTTTAGAAACGGGGTTTAGAAGCGTCGCAGAAAAACTAGCATACCCGTTTTCTCTCATTTTCCAGTCTTCAATCTCGTCCGTCAAATATTGGTAGTTCTCATTCATTAGGTTTCTTATCGAGACGAAGTTGGAATAATAGCAGACAGGAACTCTCTTGATCATATTTAACTCATTAATCCATGCAGGAGTAAAGTTTATCCATCAACCTCGCACATAAACGGCTCCTTAGTTGATTCCATGCAGATTAGCATAAAACTCCTTCACCAAAGAAATGACTATGGCGATTGTAGTGTAGCTCAACACTTCCCATCGTCATCGCACAATCATCTCTTCAATTTCTATCGAAGGATTGTTCAATTCACAAATCCTCTTTCTTTGATTAATCTCCTCTTTGTTAGCACTTTGTTGAAGATTCGCTACGCCTCGAGACTAATGAACTTTCTCCAGTTAAACACTTGAAATCTAAAATTTTCAGTGGAATTGGACACCATAGGGATGAATTTGTTAGTGTTTCAATTCGTTTTTGGGGTAATATGAACTTAAGAACCGAATTTGGAAGTTTATATAGAGTAACTCCCGCCTAAAACCGCCAAAAACCGTCATTTCAAACTCCAGAAACCATCATTCCGTCGTTCTCATTGTCGGTGGTATCAATGGCGTCGTCAGCGAGCCTTTAGAATTAATTGCCTAGACTATCGGGAAAAGCCCTCCATCAGCGGCGTCGAGCCCATCGTTGATGCCCAAGGAAAAAATTTCACAGTTTCGCTCTGGTCCGAATGAGTTCCAATTTTATCTATGGATCCAATTTTTATGATGGTTCAAGGGTAAATAAGAGTAGTATAGTTTGATAGTACCATAAACTAATGATAATTTAAAATAAAAAACACTATAATCACAATAAAAATAAAGATAACATCCATAAAGCGCTTGGTTTAACGTAGTCAGCCCGATCTATTCAGGTATTACTCAGGTTGACTGACCATTAAAACCTCTTTAAAATTTGGTCTTTTACCCTCAAAATATGGCTTTAATCTGTGTCTCTTTACTTTAAATCTATTCCCAATCTTTTGATCTTCAATTTCAACAGCTCCGTAAGTATAAACTTGAGTCACAGTAAGGGTCCTAACCAATGAGACTTCAATTTCTCAGGGAATAACTTCGGTCTTGTATTGTAAAGCAAAACTTCTTGTCGTAGTTCAAAGTTCTTCTGGTTAATCTTCCAATCATGTCATAACTTTAGTTTCTCCTTATAAATTATATTGTTATCATAAGATTCATTTCTTAATTGTTCTAATTCATTCATTTGTAACAATCTCTTCTCACCAGCATCATTCAATTTATAATTGAATTCTTTAATAGCCTAATATGATTTATTCTCCAATTCTACTAGTAAGTGACAAGTATTTCCAAAAATCAACCTGTAAGGAGTCATTTCAATAGGAGTTTTATAAGCAGTCCTGTAAGCCCATAATGCGGTATCGAGTCTAGTATATCAATCTACTCTACTAGGGTTTACAGTCTTCTCAAGTATTTGTTTAATCTCTCTATTAGAAACTTTAGCTAACCCACTAGTTTGAGGGTGATAGGAAGTAGAGATTTTATGAATAATATTAATTTTTTTTGTCAATCTCTGAAGGTATTTATTCCTAAAATGGGATCCTCTATAAAATATTTTTCATTAAAAATCTTGAAACACTTTTAGCATCACAACGAGGTAAAGTTTGTGCTTCAATCCACTTTGAAATGTAGTCTACCACAATTAATATGTATAAGTTTCTATATGAAGGAATAAATGGTCCCATGAAATCTAATCCCCAAACATGAAAGGTCTCAACTTCTAACATGAACTTTGGAGGCATTTCATTTCTTCTAGATATATTGCCTACTCGTTGGCATCGATCACAAGTTTTTATGTATCTGTAAACATCTCTAAAGAGAGCAGGCCAATAGAATCCAGCTTATAAAATTTTATAAGCAGTTTTATCAATCCCAAATGTCCTCCAAATTCAAAATCATGACATTTCTGAATGATTAATTCAGTTTCTTCATAAGGTACACATCTTCTCATAATAAGATCCTTACATTATTTATATAAATTAGGTTCATCCCAAAAATATGCTTTCCCATCATGAATGAATTTTCTTTGTTGTTGCAATGTCAGCATAGGTGGCAAAATATCACTTACAATATAATTAACATAATCAGCATACTGTTGCATTTTCCACTCATTAATATTATAAAGTTGTTCATCAGGGAAATTGTATGCAATTTCATTATCAGTGTCAGATAATTCATGATATTCTAATCTCGACGAATGATCAGCAATTTGATTATCAGTCCTCTTTCTATCAATAACCACAAAATCAAATTCTTGCATCAAAAGTATCCATATAATTAACATTGGCTTGACATCCTTCTTTTGCATCAGATATTTAATAGCAGAGTGATCAGTGTGCACAAAACATTTTATCCCACTTAAATAAGATCTAAATTTGTCAAAAGCATAATCTAATATAATTCTGTGCATACATATCGAAGGACTGATTCCTTTAATATCAGCTAAGGTCCAACCAAAAGCTTTCTTATATATTTTTAATCTATCCAAAAGTCTTTGCTCTTGCAAATGATTTTACTCTGAAGATATAATAGCAGGTACTGTAGATGAGTTTCCCAGAAACACATACTTCAAGTGGTTAGGCAATATTTTCAACTCAAGTTCAGGTTGTTTTGTAATTGATGAAACTAGATTCTTATCAGCATTTCTTGTAATATCCATCATCTCAAATCTTTTGTGAACATAATTTAATTCTTTATTTTCTATTCCATCCTAAATAAATTCATCTTTGTCTTAAATATATTCTTTCTCTTAAAAATATTCTTTAAAATGCTCATGCAATAGATGTTCTCTAATTTCCATGCAAAAATATTCATTATCTCTTTCAACAGTAGGGTATTTCATAGATTTTGCAATGTTAAAAGTCACTTCTTGATCGTTAACTCTCATAGTTAATTCTACTTTTTGAACATCTATCATAGCTTTTCTAGTAGCTAAAAAAGGTCTCCTTAAAATTTTAGGTATTTCTTTATCTTCCTCCATATCTAAAACAATGAAATCCACAGGAAAGATAAATTTATCAACTTTTACTGACACATCTTCTATAATTCCCTTAGGATAAGTAATTGAATGATCCGCTAATGGAAGAGTTACAAAGGTATGTGAGACTACTCCTAATCCTAATCTTTTGAAAGTCAATAGAGGCATAAGATTAATGCTGACTCTCAAATCACATAAAGCTCTTCCATAACATTTTTCACCGATAGCACACGGTATAGTGAAACTACCTGGATCTTTTAATTTTTCAGAAAGCTTTTTCTGAATAATTTCGCTACACTCGCTAAGTGTAATAGTCTAATTATCAATGAACTTCCTTTTCTTGTTTAAAATATCTTTCATAAATTTCACATAGTTAGGCATTTGCTCTAAATCTTCTACAAAGGGAATATTTACCATTAATTTCTTAAGAATTTCTAATAACTTAGAGACATGTTTATCCTTTTTGTGTTGCTTCAATCTTAGAGGAAACGGTGGTGGAGTTTTCTCCACAGTAATTTTCATTGGTGTAAGTAGATATTCTAAATCTGGGTATTCATGATCTGTTTTTTCTCTGTATCCACTTTCTCTTTTTCAATTTTTGTTTCTTTCTGCATTCTTGTTTCCAATTCTTTTCCACTTCATAATTGTATCGCTTTTATTTGTTCTTTTCCTTGATCTTTAGGATTTGGTTCCACATTACTAGGAAAAATTTCTAATGTTCGGTTACTAAGCGCAGTAGCGATATGCCCCAATTTGTTTTCAATATTCTTGATAGCAGTTCCTTAATTTTATAACTGGTTTCCTTGAGTTTGTAATTGATTTTGTTGATTCTATAATTGTTGACCCATGTTTAGTATCATCTCTTCTATAGATGACTTCTTTTCCTTAAATTGAGTGGTATTGTTAAACCATGGAGGATAAGAAGGTCTATAATTAACATTTTCTTGGTTGAATGAATTTCTCAATGGATTCATTGGGTTGTTCGCCCATTGTTGATTTGTAGAAAAATTGTTATTCCAATTAAAATTAGGTTGATTCTTCCAACATGAGTTATAATAGTTTGAATAAGGATTATTGGGTCTATTGTTAATAGCATTTAAAGTCTCATATGAAGGATGAACATCCACAAATTGCCCAAATAAATTTTCTTCCATCATAGTTAATGTTGGAGAATAATTCATTCCATAATGATATAATTTCTTTGATAATACAGCAATCTGTGAAGCTAACAAAGATATTGCATCAGAATCCTGGATATTAGCTACTCTTTTAGGATTTACCCTTTCAGAGGGCCATTGAAAATTGTTGGTAGCTATCTCTTTTATTAACAAATATGCCTCATCAAAAGGATTTGACATTAAAGAACCCTTGACCTCAATTTTGGTTGAGGTTTAGTTTTTCCTCTTTAGTAGCCTAGGGTCTAGCCATAAGACTTTTCCTGTTGACTATTCATAGAAAACTAGACATGGAACCCTCACCACTAGAAATTCCAAACCCTTCTCTAGTCAACTTGAAGTTCTACATATTGGTCCTAACCTCTAAACACTTAGTAGGTGGGGGTCACTGTTAAGGAAACTCAAGATGAGTCACCCTTAGGATTGCTGGACCTTAGGATTGACCCTGGGTGTTGGTCTGGAGCTAAGGCATTCTCTACACTCACAATCACTCACAACCCTGAACTCAAATTTCTAGCCTAGATCCCTTGATCTTTTGGGATACTCATGTAGATGGTCCCCTAAACCTACTAGCCCTAGGGCTATGGTCTGGCTAGAACCACTACATAGAGGACCCAAAATGGGGTTTCCATTGTTCCATGGCTTATTGGTGATGATTGGTACCTCAACGCTACCAAAATACCCATCTTGGCCTTTTACCCCTAAAACTCCCCCTAATTACCAAAATACCCCTCTTTGACCCAAAATTTCAAAAATTCCAAAAATTCCTAGAAAATCTCAATAAATCTCAAATATTTCCAATTTCATTTCTCTCAACTACTACATGACCCAATTTGGCCAATTTGACAATCTTTAACCAAAATCCCGAAATTTCCCTTTAAAGACCCAAATTTCCCCAAATCCAACTCAAATGTCCATCAATTGGGTTTCAATTGACCCAATTCCAATCCTAAACTCAAATTCAATTTTTATATGGCCAAACTAAACCAAATCCAAGCTCAATTGGTCCATTATTTGAACCCAATTCTGATTTGGGTGAAAACCCCAATTTTGACCATATGACCTAATCTCACCAGTTTGAACCCATAGCCTAGTCAATTGGCCTAAATTAATGTTGAAAAATCATTATAAAATTCCTATACATCAAAATCAATCATAAATTGGCATTGGTGAAGCCTCAAATCCATTTAATTTTGGCCTAAATCAAAAATTCCCAAATTTAGCCCGAAATTGGCTAAGTCCCTAAATTTCACCCAATTGATTGCCTTAACCTCCAAATTGGCATCCAATTCATGTTGAAAGCTCTTCATGAGGTCTACATTGACCATTTACAATAATCAATTTGGACTTAGCCCAAGGCTAACCCAAACCTAGCCCAACATGACCAAATTGATTAAAGTTCAAAATTCCCTCAAATTGGCCCTTCAGTTGGACTCAAAACCACTTCCATCCTTCTATGAAGTTATTCCTTATGATCATCTACACCAAATAAAATAATTATTTGGGCCAATTGACATCGCTAACCTAGCCCAAACCCAAGTTTTGGTCGTTTGCACCCACTTGGACCCATGCACTAAATGTGACCTAACCACCTTAAAGCCAACAAATTAACTTCACCACAGCCATTAATTAGATTTAGTGACCAGTCCAAACACCATGAAATCAACTAAATCAGGTCATGGACCAAAGGTCCCCCAAATTAAAGGATCTAATTTCCAAAAATGCACATGCTTAAGATATCCTTGCAAAATCCAAATACATTTGCATTAAATTGCTGTGATGGATTCATCTGGATTCCTTGAGCTCCCAGCCACCTCCCCATGGCCGGCCGACCAGCCTAGTGGCTGGAAAATTCCAAAACTGAGAGCCACCCCCATGGCGCCTCACCCAAATCAAACCTAGAGGCCAGCTTATCCAAATCAAACTATGGAGCTCCTCTGCCCTCCACCTAAGCACCACAATGCACTCAAACTTATGCCTTGAGAGCCACCCCATGGCCGTTTTTTTTAAAAACTCACCTCCGACGGCCATGGGAGGTGTGCTGAAAATTTCTCAGAGAGGCCTCTCCAAACTTCACAAAGAACTTCCTTAAGATCACCTCAGTGCATTCCAACCATTTTCCCTCAACCATTCCCATTGCCGGAGCTCAATTTTAAGTTTAAAACCTTGCCGGAAACCAGGACAGAACCCAATACACCTCCACGCTCCACCAAACTTCAAGTGCTTTCGCCGAAACCTTCACAAGAGTGAAAGAAGCCAAAGACCCATCAAATCCCCCTTCCACAGAGCCTCTACCATAGCTCTAGACCAACACCTGAAATCGAGCTTGGTCGAATTCATACCTAGACCTTACACCAAGGCCAGGGACTCAATCCCTAGTCTCCTTGGACCCTGACAAACGTGTCGAGCACCTCTGATTGAAGCCTCCCTTCTTAGAGCAAAGGTATAAAACTCCTCCTCCTTCCGAGCTTATTTTGATTCTCCATGTACTTAAGCTTGATTTCATGGTACCTTAGCCGTATGGATGTGTTCGTCTCACTTAAACGAATCCATAGGATCAAACCCAAAGTGATTTAATTGAGTCTAGGCCAAGATCTTAAGGTTTTAGTGTGGACGGGCATGGGATCATTCTATCGGGGACGATGACAGGGAGCCGTTTGGTAAAGCGTGTATCAAATGGATGGGGGAGATCGAGACGGACAGCGCTTCAGGACATAAACAACGGGCCAAGTCAGCTAGCTACGTGGATGGTGGCATCCAACCAGAGCGCGCCACGCATGCCTTCGGAGCTGCTTATGATCTAGTCAGCACGCGCTGTTTAAATAGATAAATAGGGTTTTTTCCTGTTTATTTAAATACCCTTAACTTAGAAAATCCATAACTTTGTGTAGAAAAATCACAAAAATAAAATAAAAATTCCCTCTTGCTCAGTGAACAGAGGAGAATAATGTGGAATAATTTTCAAGTCTATTTGATGCATAAAATATTTTTAATTAATTAAACACTATTTGGAATCATTTGATTCTCCATGCATATTGACACATCATCTTGGCTTGAAACTTTGACATATTGTAGCCTCTGTAAGGGGGAATATTCTCTGATTTTTTCAAAATCAGAAGAGGTTCCTATATGGAGACCAATATTTTTCAAGTTATTTTACATCATTTCCTTAAAATAATCATGGAAATTAGCATATTGGTTATTAAATCCTAAGAAAATTTTAGAAGGTCTACCATGACCAGAGAAACCTTCGAAAATAATTTCATAGGTTAAGTCATTTAAAAAATCCTTAAATTTTTCAAATATTAAATCACTAAGATTTTTAATTTTGAAAATATAAACATTTAAATGACTTGATTTTTGATCTCCACTGTGATTTATGATCCAGGAAACTCATCATAAAAGTTTCAAAATACTTTGAGTTCATTTAATAACTTAAATTAATTTTTAAAGATAAATACCACTCTTAACACTTAAATGATTTTTTAAAAATCAAAATATAACTCAAAAAATTATGAAACTTAGTTTTTTCAGTTCTATGTGATCAGGGGTATTTTCTAAAAATAAGATGATATTTAAGATAAAAATTTGATTTTTAGCCTATTCTAAATATTTAAATAGCTAAAAATTCATAAAATCATAAAAATAATAAAACTCATGGAAATGTTCTAAATTGTTTCCTAATCACTTCGGAACAATTAGAATATTTTTCTTGGTTTTCTAAATAAAGATATTGTATTTCAAAGCTTAAAAATAATTTTTTAAAGGCTAAAAATGAGTTTTCACTAAAATAATTCCAATAAATCAAGGAAAAATCAAAAAAATATAAAATTTACTCCTCTGAGTTCTCTGACCTTAGGGTGATTTTTCAAAAGTACATAATTTAATTTTCACCACTTGAAATATTTTATTTTTATTAAATATACCAAAACTTAAAATAATTCTAATAAATCATAGAGAATTCAAAAATTGCGAAATTTGATCCAAAGGCTCCTCTGTCTAGGTCTACCTCTAGTAAAAATTTCAAGGGATTATAATTTACCTTTGTCAAGTTAGGAATTTTCTTTAAAAAATTCTATTTTTGCAAGAAAATAAATATGTAAATTAAATTAAATCTTGAAAAATCATATTTCCTCATCTGATGTCTCAATTGACCCATGAATGAAGTAGAGTAAAAATTTCAAAGTCATTTGAATTGAATTTGACAAATTATGAAATGTTAGAACCTTAGGGGCAAATGTGTAGTTTTGGAAACCTTGCCTTAATTAACATTTAGGCCTAATTCAAGGAGGGAAAATGGGTAACCTCTGATCTTAATCAATTTATTTGATGCTTGAAATACAAAGGGGTTTATTGGTAGAAACCAATCTCACTTTCTTAATTAAGATTAATAAATTTCTAAATTATTAAAATTTGAAAGCTTATTAAAATTAAATGATCCTGGACTTAGGGGTATGACTTTTGAAGTCAACAACTAACCAATTTAATACCCCTATGTTGAATTTCAAATAAAATTCAAATCATGAATCATGACCACTTAAAACTTAACCCTCTAATTAAGACACTCACCTAGGTCTTAAAGGGCTCAGTGGTGACTTAGGCTAAATCAAAGATTGACTAAATAAGGATTAGAGAAATAAACATAATTAAATCAAATATCCTTGAAACACCACTAAGCCCAATTAGGTTTAAAATTTGGCTAAGTGTTCAAATTACACTAACTTGCCCCTTTAAGTGTCTTCACCCACATAATTCTTAAATTAAATCACAAGTGATAATTACCCGATTCTTAGGGGTAATTGAAACATCAATGTTCACTGAGCATTTAGGGTATTTATAGGATGAACCATTAAGCAACATAATATGTTTAAATGGACTCGAGGCTTTTAACTAGTTGATGAGAGGGAGGCATGGACCTGCTTCCCTCTCCTAACTTATTGGATACCTCAGAGGCCTATTAAACTTAATATTATTCGCTTAATGAAATCATCCTTAATTAAACTTTTAAGGACTCACCAAGTTACAACATAGAGTTAGGAAAACCCCTCAGAACTCTACTTTTCCTGCTCTTCATAAATGCCCTCACATGCATTTTAAGTTTCAGGTCGTGGAACGAGAAGACTCGCTAGGTACACTTGTACAGTTTTCAGCGTTGTCATTCTTGTACTTTCATACTGTACTTTTATACCTGCAAATTTGCATGCTAAACAATGATGTCACTCTGCATGAAAACTAAAACTATCAGGATAGCCACATAACCATAACCATAACCATAA
>NEWO01000604.1:41963-59298 GCA_003013225.1 Phalaenopsis aphrodite | reverse complement strand
CCTGATTTGACATTATAACTTGACACACTAGATAACTCAGACTTGTCGCGACAAGGAGCTTGGAGCTAGCATGGTGGGCAGCACGGCCATCTTCAAACAGCAACACCCGTCTTCCCCAGCTAAACCATTCTTCCTTCCTTAGACTTAAACAACAAAGCCATAAGACTTCGAGGTTTCTTGCTTATGCAACGTAAATCCTCACCTTATCTTAGGCCTTTGCATAGCCCTGCTATACAATATAAGCCCTAACCTGTCTTAGGATTCCGAGGTTGTCATTTGTCATGACCTAAACCCTCACATCTTCACACGAATGTAAGCCCTAACTAATAAAATTGGCATGATGAAACACATAAATATTTCTCCTCAAAACTGAAGCCAAACATTAAGATAGCTTGGGAAGTCACCGAGGTTCTCCTCTGGATCCATGACATCCCCTAGTTCTTCTTCCTTTGGATTCTACAATAAAATGTTCCAAATTCGAATCAATCCCCTTCACACCTCTACATCTGATTTCATTGAAGAGTCCCACCCTTTGAAATTCCTTGAAGATAATTTTTCTTGATTTTTATAGAGAGTCTTGTTAAGTGACTTTGGTCATTTAGGATATAATTAACTATAGGGGCTTGCCCTTATAGGAAGCATGTCTGAACCCAGCTTAATATAAACCCTATTTAATCCTTTATATTAAATAGGGGAACTTGCCAGCAAATACAAAGGTTTTGCAGACTAAACAGACGTCATACTTTTCTTAGTTTATTTGATTGAGCCTCATCCTCAATTCTTGTGTTTATCCTTTAGGATAGATACAGGATTTGAGGTATAGTGCTCTTTCATTTTAAACTATGAAAAATATGGGGTCAGTTTGATTTCATACTTCAATGTCCTTCCGAAGCGGGCGACGGGATTTCGATTCCAGCAACCAATAGCTTCTTACGGGCAACCCCACAAACCAACCCGAAATAACGCCGACAAGAGCGACCAGCCGCAACATCTATAATCGATCTAAGAGATCCCAATAATCCATTATAAAATGTTTGAATTATCAACCAATCTAGTAATGAATGATGAGGGCACTTCCTAAAAAGATCTTTAAATCTCTCCCAAGCTTCATATATTGACTCTCAATCAATATGACAAAATGATGTTATGTCATTTCTAAGTTTAGCAGTTCTAGATGGAGGGAAATATTTGGATAGAAATTTCTGTAAAAGTTCTCCCCAAGTTATAATAGATCTAGGTGCAAATGAATTTAACCACATCTTAGCCTTATCCGTAAGTGAAAAAGGAAAAAAGTTTAAGTCTAACATCATCGTTCGAAACTCTGTCATATTTAAAGGTAGCACAAAGTTCTAAAAAATTAGCGATGTGTAAATTATGATCTTCATTTGGTGTACCTTCAAATGGGTTGTTTTGTACCATTTGGATAATAATAGGTTTAAGGTCAAATGAATTAGCAGCTACATCAAAACTTTGGATAGATAATTGAATTTCATCTGTTGTAGGATTTGCATAATATCGTAGAGGTCTAGGTTGACATTCATTTTCTATTTCTTGATTGTTCACGTTGTTTTCCATTGTGTGAGGATTTCTAGGTTATTTTCTTAGTTTTCTAATTCTTCTAACAGTGCGTTCTAATTTTGAATCGAAGGGTATAAGATTTTCAGGTCCAAATTTACGCATATAATTGAAATCAGTACATATAAAAATAGTTAACTTGATTTGAAAATATGTTGCAATTCAAGTAAAAGTTTTCTAATAGTCCTAATTTGTCTGTTACTCTAATTATGATTTTTTTTACTCCCGACAACGGTGCCAAAAAATTGACAGCGATTTTATATATTCTTAAAATTAGAAGAATTTGATACTGTTGCTAGAAGATTTAAGTTCCAGCAACGGCGCCAAAAACTTGACAATGGTTATAGATTTGATAAAAATTTGTATAAAATATTCAATAATTGTAAAGTCACATTTATCAATGCACGTATACGTATCACTCAAGTAATACAGGGCTCTAATGGAGTCGTGAATATCGATCCCATAGGGAGTAATACTAGAGGCTACGAACTAGGGTTTAGAAAATCAATACTTAATCACAACAATACAGTTCAAATGGCTTATTTGTCACTAATAGCCAATTGAAATAAATATGTGATTTTAACAAACTCTTAATTAACTAATTCTACTAATAAAGTTTCTAATGTGAAGTTCAATATATAAGAAAGCATCTTTCTCCTTGTCAAGAAATTAAAGTGAATGGATAAAGTGAATTTGTTCAAATTGTATCGTGCCAAATAGGAGCATACCTATTCTTTACCATTTGATCCA
Source organism: Phalaenopsis aphrodite (assembly GCA_003013225.1). Classification (NCBI taxonomy): domain Eukaryota; kingdom Viridiplantae; phylum Streptophyta; class Magnoliopsida; order Asparagales; family Orchidaceae; genus Phalaenopsis; species Phalaenopsis aphrodite. Next base: position 56,973 of record NEWO01000604.1, on the reverse strand, counting down.
GGCATAAAGAACATTAATTATTCCTATGCTTGGTTATTGAATTTGCAACTAGGCTGGGAGGATACCGACACTCACTTCAAAGCTCCCACATTCCCCTCACATAAGGGCTAACATCTACACTTCAACACCCAAATGATAGGACTGAAATGAGGATTTTAGTCTGTCACTCTAAAATCTCCAATTCTACGCCCGATAATTTTAATTTCCTATTTATTTGCAGCCAACTTTTAAGGACTTTAACCTCCCTAAATCTTGGATGTAATCTTCACTTTAGTTGTAAAACTCAACATATTTTAACCAATCAATTCGTAAGATTGAAAGTAAATTAAGATTGATGTGAAAAGATCATCACAACTTCTTTAACATTCTCATGGCTCAAACAATTTCAATCACCATTTCACAAAATCTCAAGACAAGGACAAATACACAGAAAATTACTGAGAACTCATGGAGAAAATAGGACAAAACTTAGAACTTATAAATAAAAGCAAAGCCATACAAACTTCAATAAGTAAATACCACTTATCTTAAATTCCTCTACAAGCAAACTCCTCGAAGTTCTTCTGAATCTCTTCCTTTCGTTACAGTACATAGAATTTTTCTTTGAAGCGGCAAGGAGAAAGAAATCTCTCACTTTCCCTCCACTCTTCCAAGCTCTCGAAGAATTCCTTACAATACTAACCCTAAATTAAACTCTCTACACTCTACAAACAACAAAAACTCAGTGGACACCACCATGGGGCTCCTCTTTTTTCAGCCCAAATGTTTTTCTTAAAGTTGTAGAAGAGTTTTCCAAGAGTTGCCTAAGCGTCCCTTTCAATGCACATGTTAAGAGAACCGCCGTTCTCGCCGTCGGCGGCCTTCTAGAATATTTGATTTTGGACTCTCAGTCAAAACCCGTCGTGAGCGTCGTTGGGCTCGCTGTCGGCGCCCTATTTAAAAATTTCATATTTTGGTCCTTTTTACTCCAAATTTGCTCCTTTTTGCATATTTTTGCTCCAATGACCATAATTCAACATACCTGCAACAAAACATCAAAAATACCCTTCTTTAAATTGCAATGTCATCAATATTTATAAAAAAATTGTATGAAAATCTCAATATATTTTTTTTGGTCAGCGAACATCTTGACTAATCTGTTGGGTAGTTCTACACACCAATCAAAAGCGATCTTTGATAGGTTGCTGATAAACAATCAAAATAGCAAAGCTTTGTTACCTCCAATATTACCACAACTAGATTGAAAATGTGATATATGCTGCCTAGGATTTTCAGTCCCGTCAAATATCTTAAATTTTGGTGAAACAAAACCCTTAGGGTAGGGTACGACATCGAACTCCTCCAGGTAAGGTCTACCCTTCAAAGTCAGGGCACCACTTTTATATTGGGCTAAGGCCTCGCAAACTTGCTCGACCATTTGCTTAAATTCCTTTTCTAGTGTGGCACTTAATGGAGAATCCTTCTTTTGGTGCTCATCTGTATTTGTTGAGGCAACTTACCTCCTTTCATCATGATAGGTATAATCTCTGGTTGATTGACTTCTAAGGAGGTTAACTTTGGTGGTTGAGATTGTCCCTGAACGGTGGCCATGGCGGTCATGGCAGCAACCATCTTTTCCATTCTTTTCTCCATTTGGCTAATTTGCTCATCCCTAAGGAAAACAACCCTACACAACTCATCTACGACATTCTCTTTGACGAGAGGTTGAGTGTTGCATGTAGATGTAGTGGCTCTTATCTTGATGACATGGATATCCATGAAATCTTCCTCGAGGTAATCATTGAAGTCAAAATTTTCATCATCATCAATGGAAACCCCATGTTCTCAGGCCAACTCAGAAATCTTGACTCTGAGATTTTCATCCTTTCCTTTAATTATTGATTCTTATAGTACTTGGAGAACTGGAAGACTTTGCTAGACATCCTCTACTTACTTATCCATCTCTCTAGCAATTGCTGCGATAATGCTGAATACTTCCGACTTCATTCCAAGATCCTGCCCTTCGGGCGCACTGGACTGTGTCGGTACGGCAACCTTGGATATCCACATTTTTCTTTGATGGTGATTTCTTGAGACGGGGTGTCTCAACATCGGTACGTCGAAGAGAGGTATGCTACCCATGGTACAGACTAGATACAAAATGAGTTACATTCTTTATATTTCCTTCGGAACTTCATGACGGGTGATTGACATAATTCTTGTACCCAAACATGACTTAACTGGTTGACTACTTGTGGGTCTCAGAGCAGCAACAGTAGTAGAATCAATGGTGTTAATGTCAGTATCAAATGACTTCCCAAATTAAATCTGACGGGAATGCATGCTGACAAAGTTTTAGTTGACTTCTGAGACCGTCGGGCAGATCTGACATCTCTTAGAGTTTCTTTCTTCATGTGAGGGGATACTGCACATCCCACTCATTTAAGTAATTCACTGATGGAACAACCCTATTTTGTAGCTAATCTCTGGAAAATTGTACTGACTCGGGTGATAGGAGAAGGCTTCTTCTTTTCCCCACCATGTCCATGAGGTGACGATAAAGTAGCGGCAATCTTATGGATACTTACATACCCATTAGTATCCATTAAGGGTTGGAACATACTCCCTTGTAGAAGTGGATAGGTCTCTAGTAATCCTGACTCCTCCTGATGAGGACCATCATCAATAAGTACTTCTTTAGAAATATGGGCTTTAACAGCCCTCCAAACCTTCCGGCTACGATTTCTCCTTTGGGTTTGGATTAACGGTGCGATCCTTAAACTCGATCCAATTTCAAATACTGATGGCAGGACAACCAATTCTTCAGCCTGGTCTTCAACGATCATAACTTCTTTTCCCTTAGCAAAACGGGAACAACAGGCTTAGTAGGTGCCATGGTGGCAGTAGTCTTGACTTTCTTGTAAGAAGGAAAATTCTTAGGGTGGCTTATGTTAAATTCAATAGACGGTTCTTGAACCTCTGGAAAGGTGAATTTCATCAAGATAAATGGGGCTTTCCCAAGTATAACCTTGAGTTCATCAAATCCTGATCTAAACTTGGGTGGGAGTGACATTGCGGGCACTCCAACTGATCAGTAGGTCGCAAGAAAAAGTGAGATTTAGGAACGCCATTGCAACAGCTTCAAAAAAAAGAAAGCTCTGAAATTAGTTATTTGGCTAATACCTTGTAATCTTAGTGCAAAAACTACAAATTAGCAAAGGTTGATTTGTACACCGGGCAAGTCTTTATTTAATTTGTGGAGATTTAAATATTTTAGTACTAATAGTTTGAAAGTAGAAAAATTTAATTATTAAAAGGAAAATTTAAAAGCAGGCATAGCACGACACAATCTGATTTAATTTGGAAAATAGAAAATCAAACTCAAAAGAGAAAAAAGTGAAGTTCAGGACACAGTGTGGGACCAACTTTACAATGCACAATGCCCAGGTGGAACTAGTCCACCAACACAACTGTTGGGGGTCCGACCCCACACTAAGATTAAAAAGTCCTTAATGGCCTTCTGAACCTTCCTATTTAAATGTCATTGAACAGACTGTCTTGAAATTTAAAAGAGTTGACCGTTCTTACCCAAGAAAGAGATGAGTGAAGCATGCCAATGAAAGAAAAGTAATTTGGTCCATAAGGGACATGGACCCATTACCAACGTATGAAGATAATATTTCCTGATTAATATGAAGTGAGAAAATTATCCCCAGTGGAGTCGTCAGAAGTTTTCGACACTATTTTTGTTGAGGAGTTGCCCTTTGGAAGCTGGTCGGAAGCCAAAATTGAAATCTCGTCGCTAGCTTCGAAAAGGCATTTAATTTACATATGTATATATAAGTTCAGAAAAATACGAAATCAAATTGATCCCATATCTTTCATAGCTCAAATGAAAGAGCACTACAACTCAAGCTATGTATCTATCCTAAAAGATAAACACAAGACCTGAGGGTGAGGCTCAATCAAATAAAGTAAGAAATATATAACATCAATTTGGTCTGTGAAAACTACTTTATTAGAAGCTAACAAGTTTCCCTTTTTAATACCAAGCATTAAATAGGATTTATATTAAGTTGGGTTTGGAAAAACTTCCTATAAGGGCAAGCCCCAATAGTTAATTACATTTTAGATAACTGAAGCCACTTAAGAAATCTCGCGATAAAAATCAAAGAGCATTATCTTCAAAGAGGTCAAAAAGATAGGACTTTTTAACAAGATCAAACAAAGAGGTGTGAAAGGGGAATCGCTCAAATTTGGAACATTTATTGTATAATCCAAAGGAGGAAGAACTAGGGACTTCGCGGACACAGAGGAGAACCTCGATGACTTCCCGAGCTACCCTATGGTTTGGCTTCAATTTAGAGGAGAAATATTTAAGTGTTTCCTCCCACAAATTTTATCAATTAGGGCTTACAGCCGTGTGAAATGATCACACAAATTGCTTGGAAGATCTAAGGATTTAGGTCAAGACGAACGAAAACCTTAGAATTCTAAAGCGAGTTAGGGTTTATATGATATAGCAGAGCCATACAAAAGCTTAAAGAAAAGTTGAGGATTTGGGCATGTTCTACTGTTGAAGATGGCAGAACTACCCACAATGGTAGCTCCAAGCTCTTTGTTGTAGCAAGTTTAAGTTTTATAATGTTTCCAATTATGATGTCAAATCAGATGCCCCTAAGGGACATGGTTATTTGAATATTATGGGGCATATTAAAGTTGATTAGAAGGACACCTGTTAGGATACTATTGTTCCCTCGTTCTTGTACCACTATTTTCTTTTGGATTCACTTAGTCCAAATGAATTTACTAAACTCAACTTAATGAGTTCCATACTTTAATTTAGACCGTGGGAAATATTGTTAGCAACCATAGGTTACCTCCTTTGAGGGATTCTCGATCATCCGATAAAGATGTTTTAATTTATTTGTAATTTTTGTTCTATGATGTTTGTGATTAAAGTTTGATTGTCTTATATTTTGAATGTTGTGGCGGTAAATTTTATCTTGATTGATTTTTAGCTTTGGTTATGGTTTTATGATTATCCTAGCGCTTTTGGTTTTGACATGCAGGGTGACATCATTGTTTAACATGCAAGCTTGAAACGGGAAGTGCATAAAGGTAAATGTAATATTTTAAAAGCGTACCTGTCGATTCTTCTCGTTCCTCCAACTAAAAGGTTAGTTCTTGCAAGGCATGCATATAATTTTGTAGGGAATTTAATTTATAGGATTAGATGAAGTTTTTCCTACCAAACCCCAAGTTATGACTATATTGAATCTCAGAAGATCCTAGTGGATGGTTTTAGAACAAAAATATGGCAAGTCTAATTAGCCCTTCAAAATGTTCAAGAGATTTCAAAATGCTCGAGGCATGACCCTAAACTACTTTGAAGATCTCTTGAAATATTCCGAGTTCATTTTGAACTTATCATATTGTTCCATTAATCATCTGAGGTTGAAGTGTGACTATCTCGTTGCTTAGTGAAACTTGACAATTTACTTATCTCGAGGAAAGGATACCCAATTAACCAATTAATGTTTCGTTTAAAAGTTATGTGAGTGGGTGCCCCTAAGGCAAGTTTAAGTCATTTAAGGTTGTGGTGCCCACAATTAAGGTCAGGCTTGTAGTGTTTAAAGATGTTAATTTCCAATCATGTTATCTTGTAAATCTGATTAATTGAGTATAGACATCGAGCATATGTCGCTACTATGCCCTTAACAATCATGATAAGTGGAATGATAGTTATCAAAATTTAGATTTAAGTGATATGTATTCTTATTAAATGATCACATCATCCTAAACTTTAGGCTTAAGAAAAGTAAACTATCATCTTTCTAGCTTAAACCCATCACTTTAGAATCATTTGATCTTGATTGACTTTCGAGTCATGAAGACTAAATTTTAACCCCATTGTATTTCAATAATCCAAACATGTTCACTAAGATCAAAATTTCTCATTTTCCCTTGATTAATCCTAAATTTTAATTAAGTACCAAAATCTAAAATGATTATTTTGCCCTTGGGGTGCTTTACCTCACAACTCATTAAACACAACTCAAATGACTTGAGCATTAAGAGTGGTATTTCCATGAGTTAATTGAAACATCAAATGAGAATAATGTGGTTTTTTTTTTAATTTAAATAATTATTTATATTCAAGAAATAGCGTTTTCAAAATTGATTTATTTAACTATCCAAAATAAAGTTCTTATTTATGAGAAAATTATTAGAGCTTTTCTTAGGTCAGAGATACACTTAGGCAAAGTTTCATGATTTTTTGAATTAAATTATTATTATTATTATTTAAATTTGGATCAATTTCAATGATTTAATTGGATTGAAAATAATGTTTTAATTACCAATTTGTTTTTTATTTTTATTAGACTTCTTTGAGTTTAGAAAACTAAGAGAATCAAATTTTGTATTTTTATGATTTTTAATTTATTTATTAAAATTATTTTAATGAGAAAATAAGAAAAATTCACTTTTAAGCTTTAAAATTTAATTTTAACGTAGAAAAAATTAGAAAAAGTATCCCAATGAATTTTATGTGATTGGGGAAAACTTGCACAAATTTTGAACTATTTTTTATATTTTTGGAAATTTTGATTATTTTAATTATTTTTAATTCAAAATACACTTTAAAATCACATATTTTCTCAAAAATATATTTTATTTTAATTAATTGCCTCTGATCATAGGGAACTCAGAAAACTATTTTTCATGATTTTTCTAAGCTTATTTAATTTATTATAATTATTTTTGTACAAAAATACAAAGTTTCTTAAAAAATCAATTTTAGTGCTTAAAATAAGCTAAATAATTTTTAAATTTTTACATTAAGTTAATATGATTTTTATAAGTGATGTGGAATTGATTTTGTTATAAGTATATAATTTATATAAATTAACACAAGGAGTATGCATTTTATTAAATATAGAAATGTACAAAATAATTCAAGACATCATAATATTTTTCCTAGACTTTTCTAACCACAAAAACCCTACTAAAATTATCTTCATAATTTTCTAAAATATATTTTGATTTCTATATTTAAATTTAGACAAAATGGCTACCCTAGCTTGAAAATTAGGTCTAGAAGCATAGAGATGCCTTCTGACCTTGCAAAAATCTGAGAGCATCCCTTTTGTGATGAGGAATAAACCTTAGAAATTTCAAGCCATGGTGAGCCATATTTAGTCATGGAGAGTTGAAATACCACATAGGGCATTTAATTAATTAAAAATGATATATTTGGCAAAAATATTTTTTATTTTTTATTCACATTATCTCCTTTAACCTTTGAGCAAGAGGGTATTTTTCTTTTATTTTTATGATTTTCCTATGCAAAGATATGAATTTTTAAAGATATGGCATTTAATTTAATTCATAAGGCCCCTATTTTCTTACTTATTCATGCAGTGCTGACTGGATCATAGACAGCTCCAAAAGACAAGCGGCGAACATTAATTCTTTGTGCTTTCCACCTAGTCATGCCATGCGGTTCGTCGTTCATGCACCAATAGTCTAGCCGGCTTGATCTCCTCCATTCATTGGATACACGCGTGATCGGATGACATATGTTCATCTTCCTCAAGTGACCTAACCCGTAAACCATCCACAATAAAACCCTAAGATCTTCGCCTAGATTCAACCAATTCACATGGGGTTTGTTTCTAAACCTTCATCTACTCAAAGAAAACACATATATTTGGTTAATCAAGTATGAAATCAAGCCATTACATATGGAGAATTAAAATATACTTGGGTTAGGTTCAGAGCTCAATACCTTTGTTAGAGAGGGAAGACCTTAATCAGATGGTTGTGGTAGCTTTGGTTGAGTCTAACAAACCTCCAGATGAATTCTTGTGCCCTGGTGAATTTTCTAAGCATGATTTTGTCCAAGGTAGATTTTAGGTGTTAGTCTAGAGCTATCATATATGTTGTTTCAGAGGGGCTTTGATGGGGAATCAACTCCTCTTGCTCTAGGGATGGTGTGTGCACAATTAATTTGAGTTTGGTGGACTATAAAGATATGCCCTAATCTAAGTTGACAGTTTGAGCTCAAAATTGGGCTCTCACAGTAGAAATCAGAGGGGGAAAATGGTTGGTTTTAGCTGAGGAATGCTTGGAGAGTCTCTGGTTTGATTTTGACAGAGTTTCCCCAAGTATTTGGAACACTTCCCCTTTAACTATGGAGAAGATGGTTTAAATAAAGAGGCTTACGGTGGAGCTCAAAGCCGGTTGATGGGTGCAAAGAGTTGCTTAGGTGGAGGGCTCAAAAATTTAAAAAACAGTTAAGGTGAGCTGGCTTATGGGGTTGAAATTAGGTTTGATTTAGGGGTGGTAGCTCATGGCGTTGGCATGTTACAGTGAGTAGGGTGGCTAGCAAGAGTAGGGTAGGTGGTCAGGTGAGCCAGAGAGAGGGTTAATTATGATTAACCCTCAATGATTTGTCATGATGGAAGAGATTTCTTGGTTAAGGCCCAAAAATTGGATGAAATTCCTTAATTTAGGGACCCATTGGTCCATAGCTCACTTGGGTGGATTAAGGATGGTTCGGCCTGGTCCAAAAGAGGATTTTAGTGGCTGTGAGGATTTTTGGTTGACCAATTTGGTTTGATTAAGTCAATTTATGTGAAAGGGTCTATTTGGTTCAAATGGTTTGATGTGAGTTTTTGTTTTAGCTAGCTATGCTATTGAGCTCAATTTATTGAGCAATTTTGTGTGGGTAATTGTCATGAGGAATTTAGAAAAGATTTGAAGTAATTTTGAAGTGGTTTGGATGTTCAATTTGAAGGAGTTTAGGTCAATTTTGGGGTATTGGGTTAGACTTGGGGTTTAGGTTAGGCTAAGGTTGGGTTAGGTCCAAATTGATGGTTCAAAATGGTCTATAGGAAGTTCATGAGTTTCAACATAAATTAGCTGTCAATTTTTGGGTTAGGGTATTCAATTTAGTGGAATTTAAAGACAGCCAATTTTGGGCAAATTTGGGGATTTTTATTTTTGGTTAAAATTGAGTGAAATTGAGGTTTGACCAAGGCCAATTGAATGTATAATTTGATGTGTAATATTGTTATGAAGAATTTAGGATTCAAATTGTGGTATTTGAGTGGATCATATGGTTCAATTAGGTGAGATTAAGTCATAAGGTCAAAATTGGGTGTTTAATTTGGATCAATATTGAGCTCAAAGCATGGGTCAATTAGGCTTGTATTTGGTTTCAATTGATAATATGAAGATGAATTTGAGTTTTGAATTGAAATTGGGGAGTATTGTGGCCAAATTGATGGGTATTTGAGGGGAATTTGGAGAAATTGGGCCTTTAAAGGCAAATTGGGGTTTTTTGTCAAAGTGGTCAAATTGGACAAATTGGGTTCAATTAAAGGGTCCAAATTTGTTTTGGGGACATTTGAAATGATTTTAAGGATTTTGGTAAAGTTTACGCTACCAAGGGTATTTTTGTAATTTTGGCAAATTTGAGGGTATTTTGGTAATTTTTGAATTTTTTTTGTTTTTTTGGGTAATTTGGGTAGTTTTAAATGGTTTGAAATGATTTTTGAATAATTTTGGGTATTTTGGATGAATTTGGGAATTTTGGTCGAATTTAGGGTTTCAAGGGCATTTAGGTAATTTGGGTAGATTTTGGCCAAAAGGCCGAGTTGGATATTTTGGTAGAGTTAGGGTGCCAACCGCCTTATATGAGCTAAGGACCAATGAAATTCCCATTTGGTTCCTTTATGTACTAGTCTCAACTAAACCCTAGCCTAGTGTCAGTGGGTCTAGGGGACCATCTACATGAGTTTCTCAAAGGATCAAGAGATGAAAGTCAATAAGTTGAGTTTAGGGTTGTGAGTGGGTGAAAGTGAGTGACAGTGAGTGTAAGTGGGTACAAGTGACTGAACTAGCTCCAGACCAACATCCAGGGTCAACCCTAAGGTCAAGCAGTCTTATGGGGAATCTCCTTGGGGGGAGAATTACTTTGCTGAAAAGTATCTTAACAACTTTTCCTTCTTATATCCTACAGATGATTGCTATGAAGAAAAGCACCCAAATTCAGATGGAGAGAGCCATCAATAGATTCCTTTGGGCTGGACAAAGTCAACAAATGCATTGGGCTTCTTGGCAAAAGGTGGCCCCTCCTCAATTGGTTGGGGGTATAGGTTTTAAAAGGTTGAACCAACTCCTTCAAATCAATTTGTGTAAGATGTGGATTAAATTCAGAACTCAGACTTCAATATGGGCTAAATTCATGTGGGGTAAATACTGTAGACACCAACATCCTACACTGATGGAAAGAAAGGTTGGTGACTCTAAAATTTGGTGAAGATGCTAAAGATAAGAAATATTGCTGAAGACCTCTTCCTTTGGGACTTGGGGAAGGGTAACATCATTTTATGGCTTGATCACTGGTGTCCTAGTGGTTGGCTGTTCCCACTCACCTCCCCTAATAATAACCTCAAAATTTTTGACTGTTGGGAAGGTAACAGTTGGTCCATCACAAAGCTCTCTACTATTTTGTAGGAAGAATCTGTCAAAAGAATTGCCACAATAGAGTTTGACAGAAATAAAATTAACAAACTTGTTTGGCAGATATACTCTACTCAAAGTCTCACGAAAGCAATATACTCCAAAACTTATGATTGGGAACAGATTCCTTAGGGAAATATTATATGGAATAAAACTCTATCTCCTTCTATGCCCTTCTTTAGCTGGAGAATTCTTAAAAAGTTTCTACCTGCTGATGACATACTCAAGTTAAAAGTTTTGAGAGGGCCTTCTAGATGTGGGATGTGCCTTCAAGAAGAAGAATCTATCACTCACCTGTTTTTTGAATGCACCTTTGTCCAGAAAATTTGGAACTTGCTTATTAATCAGCTGAACATTAAAACCTTTAATCTCACTTGGGATAAACTTACTAATTGCTGGCTGGGTTGGCATAAAGTTAATTTTTTTACTATACCTTTCATTGTAGCATGGTTTGTTTGGTTGAACAGGAATGGAGCCAAATTTCAGGAAAATGGTTACAACACTAAAATGGTGGCTATGAACATTATGTCTTACATCCATAAGCTGATTAGATATAAAAATTTCCCAAACATATCTAAATGCTATTTGGAAAGTAGGGAAACTCCTAACCATATTTACAAAGTCTTCTGGACTCCTCCTAAGGCTAACACTATCAAGATCAACACTGATGGGAGCTTCTCTGAGTTGGGGGCTGGGGTAGGAGGTATTTTCAGAAATCACTTTGGACATTGCCTCATATACTTCCATACCCCAGTATTAACTACTGATGCAATTGAAACATAAATCATAGCTGTCTATTGGGCAATCATCATTGCAACTAATATTGGTTGGACTAACATTTGGATTGAGGTGGACTCTACTATGGCCATCAGGATGTTAAGCACTGAGGATATGCATCCCTGGAATCACTCTTATTGGATCCACAATATCAAGAAGCTTACTACTCACTTCATGTGAATTTCATTTTTATTTCAGGGAGGGCAACCAACGTGCCAATTGGCTCGCAAGATATGGCATTAGCTACAATTGCACAACTGTGGTCACCGTCCCTCATGCCCAACTCCAACTGCTGCTTCATGGTGATAGAATCAATCTTTCCCATATAAGAATTGCTAATCAGAGTAACAGTTAGTTTTCCTTCACTGGTTGGAAGTCTGGATAGAAATCACTACTGCCCTCCTTGCACTTTGAACCCTATGTCACTGTTTTTATGGTATATCTTACTTATGTTTAATTGGGGCTTGATTTTATTGTATTTTTTTGGTTTTATTGGGCTTGGTGTCTCCTTCTGATATAGTTTAATTTTTGGGTTTTTGTGTAGAGTTGTAATTAGTTTAAGGATCCCACAAGTGTGTTCTGGTAGTTAGAGGAGGCTCCACTACCCCCTATGGATTTGTATTCTCCCTTTTTAAATTAACATGAATGGAGCCAAATATATATATTAAAAACCAAGTTTACCAAAGAAAAGTGCAAATACTTATCTCAATCTCTTCCCCAAGCAATACACTGATTTTTTATGAATTAACTTGAGTCCAAAAGACTCAACAAACACTCACAATCACCACACTCAATAAGGTGGCCGCCCACCCCAATGGTAGTCTAACATACCCAAATATGTCTTTTTTCTCCTTCTCCTCTCCTTTGAACGTGTGGAAATGCTTTCTATATATACATATTTGAAAATATCTAAGGGCCATATCAGACACCTTTTTGAAATTCCTCCAAATTCAATGAATATAAGCATAACATTTTTGTCGCCTAGGAGCCCAACCGTGGTGCATAGGCGCCAACCATCTAGAAGTTCCTAGTGCCAAGGCACCATGCCATTTTTTTTGTTTTTTGTCTTCATTTGACCCGTTCTTGCTTTATTTTTTTCTATTTCTGCTCTTAAGCTCCATTTCTTGCACCCGAAATCAAAAGCACATAAAATATATTTTATTAAAGTGCAATATCCTTAAAAATGAGCATGAAACACACATATAAATAGATAATTTTAAGGCATGTCACCTATGATACTGACTAATTATTTTCTCAAATAATCCAACAATTAATTTTTCTCAAGATTCATTTAGGCGCATTTCTGACGAACACTATATAACCTTCTAGCATATGGAACATGACATGCTATGCAAATTGTCTATCCATGGGTGATAAAGTTTTTTAATTGCTCATAAATGTTCGAATTTTACAAAAGTGCACTAATGTTTCAAGTTTACACCACTAGAAATTTCTATAACATGTATCTTCTAAGGAATATAGACAGCCTTTTTAAATTAAAATTTCTTCATGTGGGCTCTTAACTTCAAGGGAAATCTTTTTCTATATTTATTTTGAATTAGTATTTAATTACTAAGTATAGTTATCAACTTTGGTGATTGGGGTTTCCCTTATCGATGAATGTTTTTATTCTCTTCGAGATGTTTTTTTAACCAGTATTCTAGTTTTCTCTATTTCTTATATTTATTCTTAGACTTGTGATACCAAGGGTGCATGTTCCCTTTTGTATGTTATTTGTGCACATTACGACTATGGTGTATGTTGGAAGGATGTCCTTTCATCAATTAGTAATATCTGACAATGTGTTAATTTTAAAAGACTATTTGATGGTCCTATTTGCTTTCTTAATCTTTCGACTTGGCCTTCGTTGGTATGGATTCCTAAGCATATTCAATCTCTTCTTCACATGAAATGTTGATTATTTTTATTAACGAGCCGGATATTTTCTTAAATTTATTTAGTATTAAACAAAGACAAATAAAATATTATATAAAATATTTTTGCATTTCTCTCATGCTACATTTTTTTATTCCACGTTTTAAATATCTCAAGTCTATTTTTCAGAGTGATAGTGATCTATATGAGGATGTTATTAGTAGAATTCAAGTTAGTTGATTGAAGTGGAGAAATGTTTTGGACCTTTTGTGTGATAGAAAAGTACCACTTAAACTGCAAGGAAAATTTTATAAGATGCTGATAAGACCTACAATGGACTATAGGGCAGAATGTTAGTCATAAATAAGAAGCATAAAACAATGTTAATAGTTGCTGAGATGAGAATGCTTAGGTGGAACAGTGGCTTGACACATAAAAACAAAATGTGAAATGAATGTAGCTGGGTGTAGCTCCAGTGGCAGACAAGATTAAAGAGAGTCGTCTTAGATGGTTTGGTCACATTAATGTCGACCATCTGATGATCCGATTAGGAGACTAGATGTTTTAGCTTCGACCGATGTTATGAAAGGCAGATGTATACCTGAAAAGACTTGGGCATATTGTATAAAAATGATCTTACTTTATTAGAATTAAAAGAAAATATGACACTGGATAGGACACAATGGAGAAAAATGATCCATATAGCCGACCCCACTTAGGATCCGTTTGAGGCGACGGTGTGGTGGCGGTGCTGCACCACACCGCAGTTTTGTATGTTTGGATAGACTGCATTTTGACAGCTTTTTCAAAATTTTGCGGTTGAAATCTGGGCTTTCTCACCACTCCTGACTAGGTGTGGTGGCAGTATTCTAAATGTGGTCTGATGTTTAAAAAAAGGAAATTATATTAGTCATCACAACTTTTTTATCATCAAATTATTTTTCAACAGCATCAAAACTGCTTTTAACATGCTACACCTGCCTCAAACAGACCCATAGTGGGATTAAGGTCTTCAATTGCTATTTTTTTCTTTTTTCTTAACCCAAAAAATGGTCACATGTGAGAACAATTTCAGCTTTTCTCATATTTCCTTTTTAGCGATACAGAAACTATAGCATTTAAATGATTTTTTCTGTTGTAATTCTTATTCTACTCATCTATATGTTTATTGAATTTTTAAGTAACACCGTCCTGTACAATCAAATTATTCTATAAAAAGGCAATAACTACTATATCGTGTTCAACTTTGGCCTTAATTCTAAACTTCTCTAAAAATAAGGTCACCTGACAAGCATTTGCAAAATGAAAATTTTTTAAAAATAATAATATTAATTTACACAAAAATTAAACGAAAAGTACAAAATCCAGCCTACATTGTGCATTTTCTTCCGATTCCAAATTGTTTTCCCTCCCAATCTCCTAAAATTAATGGACGGCTGAACAGGTCCATTTTCTCCAGCGCCCGTTATGCGTTTGTTTCGCAATTGGTCGCACTATTTAAATAGTTGCTCTCCGTTATTACAAAATGGATGCAACCCAAGAAAAAGAAGGAATTCTGCTCTTTTAAAATTGCTCTGTCATTACAAGACTAAATCTTCTTCACTGTTGTCAGTGGGTCCCAAATAATAAGATAAAACGCAGAATAACAAATGTTTGAACCATTCCATTACCCGAAAGCATTGGAACATTGCCGGCTCAATTCAAACATTTTAATTTTCTAATTTTATACTAAATTATATTTTCGTGATGGCGATTCATATTAAAATACATTTACTGAGAAATAAACAAAAATCGGCCCATTTCAATTGTTTTCTACTCATTGCCTATGCCAGTCAACTTCTCCTTC
>NEWO01000604.1:8118-22337 GCA_003013225.1 Phalaenopsis aphrodite | reverse complement strand
GCATTACTTCAGAATTAACAAAACAATACACTAAAAATAACGTACAAATAACCTACGAATGACCTGGAATAACCTAAAAATACTTTAGGAATAACTTATGAATAACCTGCACATAAACCTGCAAATAACTTAAAAATAACCTAAGCATTACTTCAAAATTAACAAAATAATACACTAAAAATAACCCAGGAATAACCTGAGAATAAAGTTAAAATAACCCACGAGTTAACTTAACCCAATAATAACCTACGAATAACCTGAAAAATAACCTACAAATAACCTGAAAAATAACCTACAAATAACCTAAAAATAACCTAAAAACAACCCAGATTTAATTAGCGAATAAGATACGCCTAACTTATAAACAACCTATGAATAATTTAAAAATAACACACGAATAACATGGAATAGCTGCCAATAAGTACTGTGTTTCGGAGTAACTCAAGAATAACCCAATAATAATCAAACTTATAACCTAAAAATAACCTGAGAATAAAACGATGACAATTACCATAACAAGTTTTCCTCTTCAATGCCCTCCTTCATCCTCTTCGCCTCCTTCTTCCTCAGCTTCTTTGACTTCATTGGCTGCTCAACTTCTGTCTTCTCAGCCTCTTCTGATACTATTCTTGAGCTCTCTTCGGCGTACCATGCGGACCTTTAGGTCTCCTGACCGAAAAAGCGCTCCTCCGACAGGGTTCAAGCGTGCATTTTTTTTCTAACACAGGCTTAAGATGGTAGCATTTTTTTAAATTTCTAGCTATTTTATTTGCAAATGTTTACACATCATTGTAAAATTTTAATAGGGAATTTGCATATATACCACCCAATTCTAATGTATGTACATATCTAACACCACAACTTTTGTTTATTATATTTATACCACTAAGATCTTTCATATCACATCAAAAGATTTGAAAGATTGAAATAAACATTTTTATGTACGAATAAGATGACATAAATTAACAAAATTGAAGTTGGGTCGTTAGATATGTAAAAACATAACAATTGAGTCGTACATACATGTAAAGCTTTCAAGTTAAAAATCCCATCCTTTTTTTTGTATTGTTGTAATGATTTCAATATTTATGCCTTGACACTGATTTTAGTATCTAGTGATTTTCTTAGGTGGCAATTTCGTATGTAGAACAAAAAGTTTAGTTAATTGTGCAATTAACATTCTAATACAAATGTTTGCATTAAGACAACTCAAATCTCAAAATTCTCATTAAAACAATCATCCAACATGTTTTATCTTCATTAAATTCTTTAAAAATTATTACGTAAAGTGCAAATACATGAATTACATGATGAATTTCATATAAGCAATTAATTTATGTATAACGTCATAGTTTTTCATTCTTTTAGCAATATTTAATTTGTAACATACAGTGTAACCAAAATTAATGAAGAAGTTATGCACATTTGGAAGTGCTTTTGAATATTTTTTTAACATTAACAAAAAAAAAGATTTTTTAAAATTGTCTCAAAAGCTAGTGATCCATTGTTTCTATAATAATAAAAGAAATTATATACTTTATCATAACAATACAAATAATTTTGTTTAATACAAACATTATTAGATAAAACTTATACTGTGCTAAATGTCATAACAGATGAGTGAGATATTAACATACAAAATCTATGATGTGAATATAGCCCTTAAATAAGAAAATATTGTTCGCTTGTAAATTATAAATAATGGATACCACCGTGTAGAGCTTTGATTTATGCATCTCAACACAATCATTAACTTGTGCACTATACATTTGATGATTCAACCACTAGGCATATAGAACATGATTGAAAGGCTTATGCAACTTCACCAATAAGATCCAAGTCACTAGGATGGAATAGGCTAATAAATTCACACATTAAAAAAAAAAACTATGGTAGGTTAGCTTATGTCCCTCTCATCTCTTTTAGAGGAAAGAAAAATAAGTTTGTATCATATTGAATTCTCTCAAACGTTATACATGCTTCAGTACAAGGAAACCTATTTTAACCCGCCAAAATACCAGCTGCCAGCTATTATTATTATTATTTTCAAAAAGGTGAACCTATAAAGAAATATGTATGATTCGAACCAGCAATCTCACTATGAGAAACCTCAATTACTATGTGTGAGAGAGTGCACAGTTGTTGCTTATTTATCGGCTGAATTTGTTGTTGAATAGTTTGCTACAAATTATATGTGGAACAATCGACAAAACAATTAGCCAATTGAATGTAATGATTGAAAAAATGACTGGAATCCAGTTTCTTTATCTCTTACAATTGACTAATTAACAAATATAACTTTAGCCATAAATATGTCGAAATAAATGTACTAAATCGAACTCGATTGTAAAAAATCTCATTTTCATTTTACTCAATTTTTTTGTAGTTACATGGCTAACACTGAAAGTTCAAATTTTACAAACATGTCACATAATTCCTATGTATTTTATAGGCATGACACACAATTCCTATGCTATTTGTAATGTGATAGAAAGGATTTTAATGACACGTGTGTAATCATATAAGTTTAGACATGAAATGTGTAAATACAAAAGAATTGTGTGTTATATATGTAAATGCCCTTTTCTTGTCAAGGTTAGGAACATTTGCATACATTTCACTCAATTCATATGTATTTACATACTTTTGTGACTTGGAATGCTTTAGGGCTAAGAACGTTGCATATCTAGCCCACAACTCTTCTGTTTTTACATATCTCACATGTACGCTTTCATATTTTGATACATCGCAATTTGGTGTTTTAAACCTATGTATGAAAAGGTGTATTTGTCTATTTTGAAAAAAGCTTTAAATTTTATACTTTTGGCGTATGTTGCCACCGAACCGTCATTGTCGTCGCTGCTAATTCTTTGTGATTGTCAAATGTCATTTGTTTGTTATTGTTGTTTTTGAGGAGTCGTCATTCTGCTTATTATTACATGGCCCAAGTCTTTAAATAACTTATTCTCTCAAATCACAGGAATAACCTTAAGATATTAAGAAACTAGGAGAAGGTGAAAAAGGGCAAAAGAAAAAAAAATATTGGGAAAAACTTCATTGTGGTTAATGTTATAGAGAGAATTCTAAAGTGTTTAGCTCCTGAGATAAACGTAGAAAGAAAACCATATGAAAATCCCATAACCATAGATTTATGTACATAACCAATCATGAGTTTCTCATTTTCTAATAAGAGCAAGCTCCTATAGTTAATTACATATTAAGAAGTTGAAATTGCTTAAGAAAACTCCAGATTAAAGTTAACATTTGTTCTCGAAGAAGTTTTGAGTGTTAAGGCCAAGGAGAGAAATGTCAATGTTCGGTCCTAAAGGAAATTGATTTCTAAGAATCCGGTACTGCCCTAAAAGTTTTATTTTGTTTTATTTTTATCATTTTAATTTGTTTTTATTTTGACATTTAGTTTTGTTTTGTTTTGATGTTTTATTTTGTCATCTTGAGATTCATCGTTCAAGATTCTAAGTATTCATCCCTGCAAAGTAGAGTTAGCACACCCTAATAACATGTAAAGTAAATCTAAAATGGAACTTGCCTTTTGTGTTCAACAATCATGCAAAATAAAGTTAGTATAAATTTATATCTTAACTTATTGATTTAGTTGGTTGAATTTGTAATTTTTAGACAACTCGATCAAGGTGTTTATGGCTTCATCGTCCAGGAGTCCTTAGGGTATTCAAATCTACTTTGGGTAAAAAGTAGTTAAACCAGGACCGGTTCTTGTGAACAACCACAAATTTTGTCGTTCAATAGATATTTGTAGATCTAAACACAGGTTTCAAGTTACATTTGGTGACCTTGTTCATAGGGTTTCATTTATGTTTTAATGTCTTTTTTAGGTTTAATGGGGTTGGAAAATTTTAGTTTATTTACGATCTACTAGCCGATTAAGTTTTGTCTTTTTTGTGACTTATTTTTGTCATTTGGCATGATCCAGTCAAGATAACATACTTCCATCATCTCGAATCATTAAAATTTGTGGTTTGATTAGTCACAAGTGACTAGGGGATACTTTGTTAATAGCCATCGATTGCATTCTTCATAGTACTCTCTCAAACCAAGTTGTATTTTTGGTTTACGTTTAAGTTTTAGTATATTTTAGGGTGAATTATGCTTGGTTGGTTTTAAGTTTTTTGTCGGTTGATTTAAAGTTAGTTTAATTGTTTTTCTTAATTATCCCTAACTGATGTTGAGCGAGCCTTTTATTTTCATATGAAGAAACAAAACCCTGCTTAATCTTTAGTCGTATTTAGATTAAATCATGTTGAATTAAACAAACCTAAAGTAAGATTTTAGTTAACCTGGAATAGGTTGAGTCAACTTAAAGGTTTAGTTAATTTGAATCTAAGCTTGATTGATTAGAGTTAATTTTTATCTAGGTTAAGCTAGACATAGAATTTTATATTCAATCTAAATTGAACCTTAAAAGGTTGATTAAGTCTAATGTAGACTAGACCTAGGTATAGGTTCAATGTAGGTTGAATCTAAGTGAAATTGATTAAGTCTAATGTAGGAGAGGCTTAGGGTTTAGGTTCGATGTAGGTTGAACCTAAGAGCGATTGATTAAGTCAAATGTAGTTTGGACTTAGAGTTCAGATTCAATTTATGTTGAACCTAAAAGAGAGTTGAGTTGATTTAAGTTGAATTAAGTTTAATTTGGCTAAACTTAAGTCTTAAAGATAATCTAAGCTCAAGTTGTTAAACCTAAGATTTGAGGTTGATTTAAGTTCAAGTTGGGTTGAACCTAAGATTTGAGGTTGATTTAGCTTCAAGATGGGTTGAACCTAAGGGTTTTAAGGTTACTTAAGTTCAATAAAGATTGAACTTAAGGTTTAAAGTTACTAAAGTTCAATTTGGGTTGAACTTAAGCATTTGGGTTGAGTCTAAATTGGCTTAGACTTAAAGTAAAGGGGTTAATTTAAGGATTGGTGGTAAGCCTAACTCGATTGAGGCTTATGGTTGGTAACTTAAATTGATTAAAACTTAAGAATTGATTAAACCTAATAAGTCTAGTAAGAGTTATATTTAATTATGGTTTAGGGTTATTTAAACTAAAATTAAGGATTAATTAAATCTACTATGGTTTAGACTCGGTTAGGATTTAAGGATACTTAAGCCTAATTTAAATAAGGCTTAAGAGATTAATTGTGTCTAATATGGTTTAGACAATTAGGATTTATGATTACTTATGCCTAAATTAAGTAAGGCCTAAAAGATTTATTAAGTTTAATGTGGTTTAGACTTAATTAGGATTAATGGTTACTTAAGCCTAAGTTAAGTAAGGCTTAATGATTAATGAAGTCTAATGAGGTTTAGACTTAATTAGGATGTAATTTTAATAAAGCCTAATTTAAGTAAGGCTTAAAAGTTTAATTAGATCTAACTAGGGTCAGCCAAAAATTTGGTTTTAAGACTAATTAATCCTAATTTAGGTAAGGCTTAAGGGTTTAATTATGTCTTATTAAGCTCAGACCTATTTAGGGTTTAAGGATTAATTAAGCCTAATTTAGGTAAGTCTTAAGGGTTTAATTGGGTCTAATTAGAGCTAAACCTTGGTAGGATTGAAGGATTAATTAAGCCTAATTTAGGTAAGGCTTAAGGGTTTGATTAGGTCTAATTAGGGTTAGATATAATTAGGTTTTAAGGATTATTTAAGTCTAATTTACATAGGGCTTAAGTGTTTGATGTGGTCTTATTAGGGTTAAACCTAATTAAGGTTTTAAGATTAATTTTGCTTAATTTAGGTAAGGCTTAAGCATTTAATTAGGTATAATTAAGGTGAGGCCCAATTAAGGTTTAAGGACAAATTTAGCTTTATTTAGGTAAGGCTTAAGGGTTTAATAAGGTCAAATTAAAGTTATACCTATATAGGGTTTAATGATTAATTAAGCCTAATTTAGGTAAGGCCTAAGGGTTTATTTGGATCTAATTAGGGTTAGACCTTATTAGGTTTTAAGGATTAATTAAACATAATTTAGGTAAGGCTTAAGGGTTTAATTTGGTCAAATTAAGGTCAGACCTAATTATGGTTTAAGGATTAATTAAACCTAATTTAGGTAAAGCCTAAGGGTTTAATTAGGTCTAATTAGGGTGGTCAACCCTAATTATGGTTTAATGATTAATTAAGACTAATTTACGTAAGGCTTAAGGGTTTAATTAGGTTTAATTAGGTTAGACCAAATTAGGGTTTAAGGCTTAATTAAGCCTAATTTAGGTATGGCTTAAGGGTTTAATTAGGTTTAATTAGGTTAGACCTAATAAATGTTTAAGGTTTAATTAAGCCAAATTTAGTTAAGGCTTAAGGGTTTAGTTGGGTTAAGTAAGGGTTAGACCCAATTAAGGTTTTAAGATTAATTTAGCCTAATCTAGGTAAGGCTTAAGGGTTTAATTAGGTCTAATAAAGGCTACACCTAATTAGAGTTTAAGATGTACTTAAGCCTAATTTAAGTGAGGCTTAAGGGTTTGATTAGAGCTCATGGGGTTTAGGTCTAATCTGGGTTTAAGATGTGCTTAAGCCTAGTTTAAGGCCTAAGATTTTGCTTAGGTCTAATGGGGTTTAGGTCTAATTTAAACAAGGCATAAGAGTTCAATTAGTTCTAATAAGGTTTAGGCCTAATCAAGGTTTAAGATGTACTTAAGCCTAATGTAAGTAAGGCTTAAGGATTTGATTAGTTCTAATGGTGTTTAGACCTAATCACGATTTAGGAGGTACTTAAGCTTAATTAAAGTAAGGCTTAAGGATTTGATTATGTCTAATAGGGTTTAGTCCAAATTAGGGTTTAAGATGACTTAGATTTAAATTTTAAGGTTGAATTGTGTCTAACTATTTGGACTGAAAATCTGGCTTAATTTCATGTCCAATTCAGATAATTCTTAAGTCATATTGTCCAAACAAAATTTTTGGATAAAATTATAAATTTTGAACTTACAGGTTGACCCCTAAAGCTCTAAATTGTCTTTTTAGACCTTTAAAAAGATTGTAAAATTGGTTTTAGTTATTAGATTAATCTCCAAATATTTTTCACTAATTTTAATTTATATTTTCATTTTTTTATTTTTTTTATAATTATTTTAAAAAATAATTACAAAATTTGGTGAAAATTGGCCAATTTTATCTTGGTGATTTTTCCTGACCTTGGAAAAATCAAGGGACATTTCCAAGGGTGAAAGGAATGATCCCAGTGAATTTTATAATTTTTGAAATTATATTTAATTTTTATTAGTTAAAATACCCCAAAAAATATTTAATTAAACAAAATAAAATAACAATTTATTTTTCATTTCACTTTTATTTTGTTCTCATTGACTCACTGAGTTTAATGATATTTTAATTTTATTATTTATTACTCTTTTCAAAGTTATGATTTTTCAATGTTTTCTAAATTTATTAAAATTAGAAAAGTCTATTCTCCTATTAATCCGACGTGGCACCAGCTCATTCCTTGTAGTCGTCAAAACACTACGTAACAGCCACTGATACGCTGGACTTTACACATGGGCGCTGAGGTGGCCGATTGATTTGGTCTGCTTTGTATGGACGAATCAACCATACATCTCAATCAAAGCCTTCCATTTTCAATACACGAAAATGAATTACATTAGTTCATCGCCCTTGCGAGACGATTAATCGAGAACCCTTCATGTTCAAGGCACCAGATCCCGCTAGATTTTGCACCAGATTTCATTATTTTTGTACCTAAAGTTTCATTGCATTTAGGCTAGCACATCCATAAGGTTACTCATGCATTGTGAAATCATTTTCTTCATAAAGGCCAAAATCAAGACTAATTTTAGGGTTTAAGACACAAACCTAATCTCAGGAGGTGTAGCCTCAATTGAGCTTGATAGAAACAATCACCTGGTCCTTATGATGCTTGTCCTTGGTTCAATTTAAGTTGAAATCAGGCCTAGGTAGGTTCCTGATGAAATTTTCGTGCATTTTTAGCTTGGAATGAGTTAGAAACTTCTAGGTGGCTCAATTTCAATTGGGGTCTTCTTTGTGGAGTGCATGGAAGCTTTTCGAATTCTTAGATTAGATTTTTGGCAAGGTTTGTGTCAACCCAAAAATATGACTTGGATTTTCTACTTAAAATTGGGGTTTCTTAGTGGATTTGAGAGGCTAAAACTGTGAGGGATCGACTACCTAGAGGATAGGAAATAATTTCTTTGTTGAGTGTAATAGGGTTTTAGGACTCTATGCTCTCTCTTTTTCCTTTGGGAGCTCTCAGGTATGGATTTAAATAGCCATTAAAGGCCTTGGCTGAGCTTTGGCTTTATTGGAGAAGTGGAGTGGTGGCTCAGAGAAGCTCAAGGGAGTCCAGGGGATATAATTTCAGCTAAGGATAGTCATCCCCCCATTTCTCAAGGTGTACTCATCATGGGTCCATGTATGGTGAAGAAATTGGCTAGGATAGGGCTTCCTTTTTATTGGGTAGATGGTGAGGTGAAAAAAAACCTCAGAAGTGAGCTCGTTTGACCATCTTATACTGGTCTAATAGGATATGAAGTGCAATCCAAGGTGACAATTACACTTCCCCTCATGATGAATTGGACTTTACTCAAATATAATGGCTCCATGTGTTTTTAAATGAGTTACCCATGTCATGGTCGGTGTTATAAGGCCATGGATTACCTGAAAAAAATGTGTAATGGGTTGGATTTGGGTTTGAATGCCATGCATGAGCTTGGATTTCCATGGGTGTTCTTGGCTATGATTCTAGAATTTAAATCTAAGCTTAATGGGCCTTAATTTCATCCCTTTAATTAATTATGAGAATGAAAATTTGACACTAGAATAATGAGTAAACCATGGTGGTAGAGGTCTGACCAAATAGTCAATGTGGTGACCCTAAGGTCCAGAGTTAACCCAATGGTCAATGTGGCCAATAATGGATTGAACTAAGTTCTACCATCATTGATTTATTTTGTTTAAGGTGTCACTCAATTTTTTAGGACAAAAGGGGACACATTAAGTTTTGATCCAAATTTTGAGGTATGGGGATCACAAACAGGTCAAGGAGTCAATGTTAGTAGACTTCTTCCCCATGATGGATTTGATGATCATAGTGATCTAAGGTCTTGTAGAAAAATATCTTGGGATTTTGAGTTGATTTGGGTGGTTTGGGATATGTCCTGATCATGGATGTAGAGTTGGGATAGATCCTCATAATATTGAATGTCGGCGTTCAGGTAACTCGTCATCCGCGGTCACCACAAATTCTCGTTCTTGTTCTCATGTCATCGTGTCTAAGGATGTTGGAGTCGCCACTCGGTTTATCTATGTTATTGACCTATTTTTTGAATTTACCTTAATCTTTTGGATCAAGTAAAAGATCCTCAAGTATTAAAGGAATTTGGAAAAATGGAAAGTGAAAATGATAGAAAACAAGAGAAATGATGGGTGGTAAACTTATAGAGAAGACTAGAATGTTAAAATCTCATATAAGGATAACCACATAAATGATCTGATAACTAGAGATTTACGTTAATCATCTATCATAATATTTAAATAGCTATAAAATATAGTTACCTGAATTAAATTCACTACATAAAATCATATTAATAATTTTTTTGAAAATATTTAAATAGAGGACATCTAATAGTTAATCTTTTTCTTCCCTCTCCCAAACTTAAATTTTTCAATATAAAATGATACAGGTGGAAATAAAAACTCTAAATATAAATCATACCTCAGTATTTTAGGCTTTTTTATCATTCTGAAATTTTTGCAGTCCTTCACAAAATTTCTACTTCACCTGATCTATAACATTAGGAGCTTTCTACACATATAAATCATCAAAGAAATTGCTGGGTAATGAAATTTTGAAATAAGTACAAAACTAAAACATTAAACAAACACAACCACAATACTAAACAAAAGACAATTACAATTAAAATACAAAATAAAAATCACATTACAATATAATTCACAAAGTACTAATCAACATCAATTATACTACACATGGAAATTTTAACTACCACACTAACTTTATAACAAAAATTAAAAATTATCCAAGTAGAACATAACAGTAAAAATGAAAGTACAAATACACACAAACATCCATTTCTATTACAAAAGCTTATAAAAATAAAAGTACAAGTACATCAATTACATTTAGATATCAAAATCCCAAACTATATCTTCATCTCCTTGATCAGCAGGTGGATTAGGTTTATACTGAGTATATCAGGGGCACTCAGGGAAAGTAACATCAAGCTCATCTCTGTAATGTCGGGTCTGAGCTTCGTAATAAGCTATCTTAAAATTTGAATGCCTCTGAAGGTGCTCACTATCATAATCATGTCGACGTTCTAGACCTCCAAATTCTTTCATTTGTTAATTCTATACTCTTTTGTTGCAAGGTCAACTCCTTCATCAAATCAGTCAGAGTAGGGGAACTAGAAGGTGGAAGGTCATAACTTGTAGAGGGGACATCTACTAGTAGAAGGTTCTTGACTCCTACTTCCAGTTCTCCATTTTTCATGGGATTCATAAGTTTTCAAATTAGCTTTACTAATGGGTTTCATAGGGTAAACCCATTCTTCATCACCTCCAGCTTCCACTCTAGAAAGTTGGCAAAGTGCATAAATAAGGCCAGGATGTCTTAGACCTCCACTTGTTTCACTCTTTCTCGTAGTCAATATATTTTTAAAAATGATTCTCCCAAAATTTATATTTTTATTATTCTAAATACAAAAATTCAGAATAGCTCTATCTCTAGTTACCTCACTTTGGTGATAGGTCGGTAGTAGAGTAGAAGAAATAAAATAGTGTCACGCTTTAGAGGTGGCATTTAACATGAAAGCAAAAAAATTTACCCGTTCTCGTTGCTTAATCTGCCACGTTCCTTTCGCATTAGTGACAAAGTTGATTACATCATTCAGAGGGCCTTCAATCTTACTGAAGGTTTCATAATGGCAACTATAAGAGTCTGGGACTTTGTAAAAGGTGTTAATATGGGTGGCATTAAATTCAACAGGAAATTTCAGTACTTGAACGATTCCGTCTTCATAATAGAACACATTAGCCTAAAATTCTTTTAAAATATTAGCAGCAGCCTTATTGGTGGTGTAAGAAAAGTTTTCCCACCTCTGCTCGGTAATAATTCGTTTAATTTCTCCTCTCGGACTCTTAAAAACTCTATCTTGTATACACTTTTTCCTTCAAACACTGAAGTAAACTTTGATTGAGCCTTCGCATTGACGAAGCGAGACTTGTCGAACTCAAGTCGTCTCTTTTATCATGGATCCATTTCAATCTAATCACAATTATAGAAAAATTCCAAAATATAATTTAAATATGCAAATAATGGCTTCCAAGAGTAATTCTAAGAGTTCAACACTAAGTTCCATGAATTTCTTCCCAATATTTTCTTCACATTCTCAAATTTTTTGGATCTCCTCAATGTGGAAGAAATCGATGGTGAAAATCAAATATTTTTAGTTTCGAGTGAAACTCTTACCTAGAGATGATTAAATCTGGTGTCTAAATGCCTTGAAATCGCCTCCCAATCCAAGATCCCTCAAGCCCAACGTCAAAAATTGTGTTTGTTAGACGAAGGGGATGATGAATAGTGGTGGTTGACTGGTCAAAATTGCAGTTGAAGGTGTTTTTTCAGGTTCTCACCGTTGACGGGGTATTCGGCGTCGTCAGCGTGCTCTATTGAAATTATATCCTAAGTCTCGGGAAAATTCCATCGTCGGCGACGTCGAGGGCGTCGTCGGTGGGCTCTATTCATTTGGTTCAATTCCCAAATTTTTGCTAAGAAAATGGCGTGTCCATCAGAGGATTCCGTTGACATTATAGTACAATGATGTTAGGTTTTGTCTCAGATTGACCTCGACAATCTACACAAGTTCGGAAAAGAAGAAGAGATGATGATTGTAGTTGCTGACATTAACAAAGATTTGAGCAAGCCATTGATAGAATATTTGCAAATAGGAAAGCTACCAGATGATGAATCTGAAGCATATCATATCACAAGAAGAGCTATATCATATGCTCTAGTGGGTGATGTCCTCTATAGAAGATTGTTTGATGAGATGTCACTGAGATGTCTGAGCAGAGCCAAAGCATAAAATATCGTCAAAGAAGTACACGTCGGATTATGTGGAGCTCACCAGTGAGGGCCAATGATGAAAATAAAAATTAAAAGTCTTAGATATTATTGGTCAACAACGATATTTGATTGTGTGGATATGACCAGAAAGCGTCACCTTTACCAAGTTCATGGAGGGTTCTTACTCCAACCTCCGAAAGTGTTACTCCAACCATTGCCTCGTGGCCATTCAAGTGTTGGACCATGGACATAATAGGTCTAATAGACCCTCCATCCTCTAAGGGACAAATATTTATTCTTGCAGCTATAGATTACTTCTCAAAATGGGTAGAAGTGGTGTCGTTATGGAAGGTACAACACAACACGTTTTGCAATTCTTCAAGAGTCAGATTTTCTATCATTTTGGTGTGTCATGCATGATTATTTCAGATAATGGGTCAGCCTTCAAGAGAACAAAAATCAACAACTTTATCAAGTGGCATGGAATAGATTGGAGATACTGCACAATTTACTATCCCAGGGTAAATGACTTAGCAGTTTTGTGGATGTTGGATGAGAATAAAAGAGGATGGCATGATAAATTGTTAGAAGTTTTGTGGGCCTACAGGATGATGTTCAAAACTCCTACTCAATGTACACCCTAAGCACTTGTATTTGGGTCCAAGGTCATACTACTATTATAAGTCCAAATATCATCTCTCAGAGTAGTCGTCGCTAATCAGATTACAATAGAGAAAAGTGCAAAGCTCAGACTCAAGGAATTTGAAGGTCTTGAGGGAAAATGAATAGAAGCACAGCATAATTTTTAACTCTACTAAGAAAGGATGGTGCAAGCTCACGATAAATTGGTCCACCTGAATGTGTTCAAATTTGGTGACTTCGTAATGGTTCTCAAAAGACCTATTCTTGGATATCACATGATAGGTAGAAAATTTAAACCAACTTGGGAGGAACCATTCGTCATAGAGAATGTCTATTCAGGAGGATCTTACCAGCTAGTGGATTTCCGGGGTAGAAGGCCTATGTTTCCAATTAATGGATGAAATTTGAAGATATACTACACAATGTGATATTGCTTCAAATAAATTTTTAAAAATGTTACTTGTTTTGAGGATGTTTATTTGGCTAGCGTCACGACTGGGTTCAAAGTTTTGTAATAAAATGAAAATTTGATTTTGCCCACTTTAATTTTCTATAATTTAATTTTGAGATTTCACTAAATTAAATTAAAAAAAATAAAAGAATTGCACTTGTATAAATCCAAAATTTGTTCAATAACTAATTTGTATTGTTCTTGTTTGTTTTGAAATTCAGCGCACTTATGTTTTTTTTGTGATCTACAGAAAATGTCGGGACAGAAGTTGATTTTCTCTTTTAAAGATGGATTAAATCTCACACTAAATGAAAGAAGAGCAACCCAGGTGGCATCGTGGACTTTGACTTGGACTACAGTCAGGTCAATGTAGACTACGAGGGTCTCCTGATGAGCATGGTCAGCCACCGGGACATAGAAGGATTATCATCACTGCTCAGAATTAATTCTAAAGAAGACCTATCACTGAAGAGAAAAAAAACATCAATGCTACAACATCTAATGAAAATAACTAGTAGTTTACAGTCATGATCACCATAACGACAGGAAACTTAGTCAATGTTGATGAAGAAAGAGTACCAGATGCGCCTCTTAGAAGAACGCAATGTCGTAATGCCAACCATCATAAGCATAGACTCTTTCTATGTTAGGAGAAAAGATGTATAAGAGAAGTAGAGGCAATACTTACCCTGATTATTGAGGGGGAAATTTATGATCCATGCAAGAGGGAAACTTCTACTAATTTGCCCATCACAGAGGATGAATCAGAATTTGTCACAGAGCCAACACCGCTAGAAATTCTAGAAGAACTCTGCAAGGGTTTCCAAATGTGCAGCAATGAGATTCCATGACAAGAATCAATAGCGGGGGCATTTGTTGAGTGCCTAGGTGTCGGCACTATTTTGGTTTGAAGAGTTGCCCGTTGGAAGCTATCGATTGTAGGAATCAGAATCTCATCATCCGCTTCAGAAAGGCATTTAATTTACATATATATATATATATATATATATATATATATATATATATATATATATATATATATATATATATATATA
>NEWO01000603.1:369778-392739 GCA_003013225.1 Phalaenopsis aphrodite | reverse complement strand
TGGGTGTTGAAGTGTAGATGTTAGCCCTCAGGTGAAGGGAACGTGGGAGCTCCAAAGTGAGAGCCGGTATCCTCCTAGCCTAGCCGCAGATTCAGTAAACAAGTGTAGGATTAGTCAATGTTCTTTATGTCTTGACCAAAGGGTAAAGAATATGTATGCTCCTATTTGACACAATCTAATTTGAACTAATTCATTTTATCCATTCACTATGATTTCTTGACAAGGAGAAGGATGTTTTCTTGTATATTGAATATCACAATTAAACCCTTCTCAGTATCATTAGTTATTTAATAGTTTTTAAAATTACCTATTTATTTCAATTGCCTATTAGTGACAGATAAGCAAATTGAACTTCGTTG
The DNA here is from genome assembly GCA_003013225.1 of Phalaenopsis aphrodite. Lineage (NCBI taxonomy): Eukaryota > Viridiplantae > Streptophyta > Magnoliopsida > Asparagales > Orchidaceae > Phalaenopsis > Phalaenopsis aphrodite. The sequence continues at coordinate 392,380 of NEWO01000603.1, read as the reverse complement.
TTGTGATTAAAAAATTGCTTTTCTAAAATCTTAGTTCATAACTCTAAACTACCCCCTGTGGGATCGATATCTAGGACTCCATTATAGCCCTATATTACTTGAGCAATACGTATACTTGCTTTGATAAATTTGACTTTGCAATTATTGAATATTTATTATTTCCATATTTATGTTATATTTTTATTGCATATAAAAAGTCGTTATCAAGTTTTTGTCACCGTTGTCGGGGAGTGATTGAGTGAGTGAGTCAAATCACGATCAGAGTAACAGACAAATTATGATTATTAGAAAATTTTTACTTGAATTGCAACTTACTTTTATATTTAATTAATTATATTACTGAGTACTGATTTCAAATTGTATGCGTAAATTTGGACCTTAAAATCTTATTCCCTACGATTCAGAATTAGAACGCACTGTTAGAAGGATGAGAAGATTAAGAAGAGAACCTAGAAGTTATGATACAATGGAAAACAACCTGAACAATCAAGGAATAGAAAATGAACACCAACCTAGAACCCTAAGAGATTATGCAAATCCTACAGTAGATGAAATTCACTTATCTATCCAAAATCCTGATGCAGTTCCTAATTCATTTGAGCTTAAACCTGTTATTATCCAAATGGTACAAAACAATCAATTCAGAGGTACACTAAATGAAGAGCCGAACTTACACCTCACTAGTTTTTAGAACTGTGAGCTTCTTTTAAATATGACAAAGTCTCAAACGATGTTGTGAGACTTAGACTTTTTCATTTTTCACTGAGGGATAAGGCTAAGATGTGGTTAAATTTGTTAGCACCGGGATCTATTAGAACTTGGGGAGAACTTTCATTGAAATTTCTATCCAAATATTTCCCTCCATCCAAACTGCTAAACTTAGAAATGACATAACATCGTTCTGTCAGATTGATGGATGGTCAATATATGAAGCTTGAGAGAGATTTAAAGATCTTCTTAGGAAGTGCCTTCATCATTCGTTACCAGATTGGTTGATAATTCAAACTTTTTATAATGGATTAGTGGGATCTCATAGATCGATTAATGATGCTGCGGCTGGTGGTTCTTTAATGTCAAAACCTTTTGATAAGGCTTAGTCATTAATAGAAGAGATGGCTACCAAAAATTTTCAATGGCCCTCTGAGCGGGTAAATCCTAAAAGAGTAGCTAGTATCCATGATTCTGATGCAATAACTATGTTAGCTCCGCAGATTGCTGCAATATCAAAGAAATTAGATCATTACAGGATGAATTATTCTCCACCTCCTATGATGGAAGAGAATTCATCTAGGCAATTTGTAGATGCTCAACCTTCATGTGAGACCTTAAATGCTATTAATAGACCCAATAATCCTTATTCCAATTATTATAACATAAGTTGGAAGAGTCCTCCAAATTTTAATTGGAATAACAATTCCGCTATAAATCAATGATGGGCAAACAACTCAGCGAACCCATTAGGAAATTCATCCATCCAAGAAAATGTTAACTATAGACCTTCTTATCCTCTGGGATTTAACAATAATACTCAAATTAAGGAGAAGAAGTTGTCTATCGATAAGCTGATATTAAACATAGGTCAACAATTGCAGAATCAATGAAATCTATTACAAATTCAAGGAAATCAATTATAAAATCAAGGAACTGCTATTAAGAATATTGAAAACCAATTATGGCATATCGCTACTGTGCTTAGAAACTGATCATTAGGAACTTTTCCTAGTACTGTGGAACCAAATCATAACGATCAAGGAAAAGAACAAATCAATGCGATACAATTACGAAGTGGAGAAGAATTGGAAACAAGGGTGCAAAAAAAATAGAAACTGAAAAAGAGAAAGTGGATACCGAAAAAAGAGAAGGATCATGAGTACCCAGATTTAGAGTATCCATTTACAACAATGAAAATTACTGTGGAGAAACCTCCACCACCGTTTCCTCAAAGATTGAAGCAACACAAATAGAATAAACAATTTTCCAAATTTTAAGCAATTCTTAAGAAGTTAACAGTGAATATTCCCTTCGTAGAAGCTTTAGAGCAAATGCCCAATTATGTAAAATTTATGAAAGTTATTCTGAACAAGAAAAGAAAGTTCATGGATAATGAAACTGTTGTACTTAGCGAAGAGTGTAGTGCAATTATTCAGAAAAGCTTCCTGAAAAATTAAAAGATCCTGGCAGTTTCACTATACCATGTGCTATTGATGAAAAATTTTATGGAAGAACTTTATGTGATTTGAGAGCCAGCATTAATCTTATGCCTCTATCAATTTTCAAAGATTAGGATTAGGAGAAGTCTCACCTACTTCTGTAACTCTACTGTTAACAGATTGTTCAGTTACATATCCTAAGGGAGTTATAGAAGATGTGTTAATAAAAGTGGATAAATTTATCTTTCCTGTGGATTTCATTGTTTTAGATATGGAGAAAGATAAAGAAATACCTATTATTTTGGGAGACCATTTTTAGCTACTGGAAAAGCTATGATAGATGTTCAAAAAGGAGAATTAACTATGAGAGTTAATGACCAATAAGTGACTTTTAACATTGCAAAATATATGAAATACCCAACTGTTGAAAGAGACAATGAATGTTTTCGCATGGAAATTATGGAACATCTACTGAACAAACATTTCAAAGAACATTTTGAAGACAAAAAACATTTTGAAAGAGAAGAATATTTTATAGAAAAGGAATAATTTGAAAAGAGTGAGGAAGTTATTTTGGACAAATTAGAAAATGAAGAATTAGATTATGTTCAGGAAAGATTTGAGATATTGGATATTACAGAAAATGCCGATAAAAATCTATTCCCATCAATTATAAAACCACCTAAACTTGAGTTAAAAATACCGCCTAGCCACTTGAAGTATGTATTTTTAGGAGACTCATCTACATTACATGTTATTATATCTTCAAAATTAAATGATCTGCAAGAGCAAGACTGTTAGATACATTGAAAAGATATAAGAAGCTTTTGGTTGGACCTTAGCTGATATTAAGGGAATCAGTCCTTCAATCTGTATGCATAAAATTATATTAGATGACCAATATAAACCAAGAGTTGATCCATAAAGGAGATTAAATTCGATGATGAAAGAAGTAGTTGAAAAGGAAATATTGAAATGGTTAGACACTAGAATTATATATCCTATTTTAGATAGTGTGTGGGTAAGTCTTATTCATTGTGTTCTGAAAAAAAGGAGGAATGACTGCTGAAACAAAAGAAAATAATGAATTAATACCTATCAGAAAAGTTATTGGGTGGCGTATTTGCATTGATTATAGAAAATTAAGCACTGCCACCAGGAAAGATCACTTCCCTTTACCCTTTTTAGATCAAATAGTAGATAGACTTCCTGGGCACAAATATTTTTGTTTTTTAGATGGATATACCAGTTACCATCAAATTTCTATTGCTCCTGAGGATCAAGAAAAGATAAAATTTACCAATCCTTTTGGAACTTTTGCTTTTCGAAGAATGTCTTTTGGATTGTGTAATGCACACCTGCAACATTCTAGAGATGTATGATGTCTATATTTAGTAAGTTAATTGATGATGGATTGGAAGTATTTATGGATGATTTCTTTGTATTTGGAACATCATTTGACGCATGCTTAAATTATCTTGAAAAAGTTTTAGAGTTATGCGAAAGAACTAATTTGGTTCTGAATTGGGAGAAATGTCAATTTACGGTTGCAGGAGGAATTGTATTATGGCATAAAACTTTGGAAGCAGACCCTGCAAAAATTCAAGTTATATCTAAATTAACACCTCTTACTAATGTAAGAGAGGTTAGGAATTTTCTTGGACTTGTTGGATTTTACAGGCATTTTATTAAAGATTTTTCAAAAATTACTAAACCTCTATGTCAACTTTTAGAAAAGGACAAGAAATTTGAATTTACTAAAAGCTGTTTAAATGCTTTTCAGTTATTAAAGGAAAAATTAATCACAGCCTCTATTATAGTTTTACCAAACTAGGAGAAACCATTTGAACTAATGTGCGATGCTAGTGATTATGCTATTGGAGTTGTTCTTGGACAAAGGTATGAAAAGATTTTTAAAGTTATATACTACGCTAGTAGAACTCTTAATGATGCACAAATTAACTATACTGTTACTGAAAAGGAGTTACTAGCAATTATGTATGCTTTAGATAAATTCAGATCTTATTTAATTGGAGCTAAATGCGTTGTGCATACTTATCACTCTACTATTAAATATCTGATGCAAAAGAAGGTAGCTAAACCAAGGTTGATTAGATGGATACTTTTGATGCAAGAATTTGATCTTGTGGTTATTGATAGAAAGGGAACTGATAATCAAATTGCTGATCATTTGTCAAGATTAGAAAATCATGAATTATCTGACACTGATAATGAAATTACAGACAGTTTCCCTGATGAACAACTTTATAATATTAATGAGTGGAAAATACCATGGTATGTTGATATTGTTAACTATATTGTGAGTGATATTTTGCCACCTATGCTGACACTGGAACAACAAAGGAAATTCATTCATGATGCAAAAACATAATTTTGGGATGAGCCTTATCTATATAAACAATGTAAGGATCTTATTATAAGGAGATGTGTACCTAATGAATAAACTGAGCTGATCATTCAGAAATGTCATGATTCTGAATTTGGGAGACATTTTGGGATTAATAAAACTGCTTATAAAATTTTACAAGCTGGATTTTATTGGCCTGCTTTTTTTAGAGATATTTATAGATACATAAAAACTTGTGATCGATGTCAACGTGTAGGCAATATATCTAGAAGAAATGAAATGCCTCTGAATTTCATGTTAGAAGTTGAGATCTTTGACGTTTAGGGATTAGATTTTATGAGACCATTTATTCCTTCATTTGGGAACTTATGAATATTAATTGCAGTAGACTATGTTTCTAAGTGGAGTGAAGCACAAGCTTTACCTCGTTGTGACGCTAAAAGTGTTTCAAGATTTTTAATGAAAAATATTTTCACTAGATACGGAATGCCTAGAATGATTATCACTAACGAAGGATCCTATTTTAGGAATAAAGATATTCAGAGATTGGCAGAAAAATTTAATATTATTCATAGAATCTCTACTGCCTATCATCCTCAAACCAGTGGGTTAGCTGAAGTTTCTTATAGAGAAATTAAACAAATATTTGAAAAGACTATAAACCCTAGTAGAATAGATTGGTCCACTAGATTGGATACTGCATTATGGGCTTACAGGACTGCTTATAAAACTCCTATTGGAATAACTCCTTACAGACTAATTTTTGGAAAGACTTGTCACTTCCTAGTAGAATTGGAGCATAAAGCATATTGGGTTATTTCAATTATAATTTGAAAGATGCTGGTGAGAAGAGATTGTTACAATTAAATGAATTGGAAGAATTAAGAAATGAGCCTTATGATAACGACAGAATTTATAAAGAGAAATTAAAGTTATGGCATGATCGGAAGATTAACCAAAAGAACTTTGAACCAAGAGATGAAGTTTTGCTTTACCACACTAGGTTGAAGTTATTTCCTGGAAAATTGAAGTCTCGTTAGTTAGTACCCTTTACTGTGACTCAAGCTTATACTTACGGAGCTGTTGAAATTGAAGATCAAAAGACGGGAAATAGATTTAAAGTAAATGGAAACAGATTAAAACCATATTATGAGGGTAAAAGACCAAATTTTAAATAGGTTTTAATGATCAGTCAACCTGAAAAACACCAGAATAGGTCTGGCTGACGACGTTAAACCAAACACTTTATGGGAGGCAACCCATATTTATCTTTACTTTTATCGTGATTATAGTAGTTTTTATTTGAAATTATTGTTAGTTTGTGGTAGTATTAAGCTCTACTACTCTTACTTACCCTTGAAACATCTTAAAATTGGATCCATGAAAAAAATTGGAACGCATTCGGACCAGAGCGAAACTATGAAAAATTTGCCTTGGGCGTCGACGACGCCCTCGACGCCACCGACGGTGGGTTTTTCTTGAGAGTCCAGACAAAATTGATACAGAGGTGCGTCGACGGCGCCATTGACCACGCCGATGGTGAGACCGGCGAAATGGCGGTTACTTGGGTTCAAATGGCAGTTTTTGGGCGGGAATTGTCTTTTTAAACTCAAAAATTTTATTTCTAGTTCATATTTTCCCTCGAAAGATGAAGTGAAACTCTACCAATTTCATTCCTATGGCGTCTAATTCCCCTGATAATCCCATAATGCGAGTTTTCAATTGTCGAAAGTTTATTAGTGCGGAAGCGCAGCGAATCGTCAACAAGTTGTTGATGAAGAAAAGATTAATCAAAGAACAAGGATTAGTAAATCACGGATTGAATAATCCCCCGACAGATATTGAAGAAATGATAGTGTGGCGAAGATGGGAAGCGTTGTGCTACACTACCGCCGCCGTGGTGGTTCCTGTGGTGAAAGAATTTTATGCGAATTTGCATGGAATCAACCAAGGAGTTGTTTATGTGCGAGGGAGATGGATTACTTTCACTCTTGCAAGGATCAACGAATTATACATGATAGAGAATGCTCTTGTATACCACTATTCCAATTTTGTCCCAACGAGAAACCAAATGAATGAGATTTACCAATATTTAACGGATGAAACTGACGACTCGGAAACAAGAGAAAATAGGTATGTTAGTTTTTCTGCAACACTCCTGAATCCCGTTTTAAAACATTGGCACTTTTTCATTTCTATGAAATTGTTACCGATAATGAAGTTCGATAAATTTTCTAAAGAAAGTGTCATTTTGAATTACTGCATCCAAAGGGGACTGCCGATCGACATTGGATCTATAATTGTGAAGTCAGTTTTGGGCCTGATCGTTCATGGATCAACTTATGGGCTTGGACACCCCTGCACAATTTTCTCACTTTGCAGTCAGTTCCAAGTGTCCTATGAAAATTGGGAAAATGTATTGTTACCTTGGAAGCCTTTGGATCCAAGAGATTCCCAATTTTTTAAGATGAAAATGACATGGCAATTATAATAGATCAAGCATCTCAGAATTCACTGCCAATTCAACCCTTTGTCCCTGATAAGTCTCTAGTGATCCTGCGCCTAATCAAGAAATTAGAAAAGGAGGTACAAAATGTCATGAATGCGATTAATAATATCTCCAATTTCTTTGATCATCTAGACTGGAGGATGAAGGAACATTTCGAACACTCTAGACATTTAGAAGATGCTTGATACGACTGATGAGGAGGATGAAGTTAATAGAAGAGGATTCCACTGAAGAATTTCCATTCCGACCCTTCTACAACCTCTTCGTTCATGTGCAATCAATGGGTGATCTCAGAGGAGAATTGAGTACCGAGTCCGAGGATTAGTAGATTTATATTTACTACCTATCTATCTATCTATGTATTTTGATTTGAACTTCATATTTGCTTTACTTTAGAATTATGCTTTTAGATCTCTATATAGTTGAGACTAAGCATAGGATGTTTTGTTTTCAACGTTTTGAGTGTTATGGCTTGGATTGTGACACTGAATTAATATATTGAGGTTGAAAAATACCAAACTTAGGTGTGTTATGTAACGTATATTGTACCCCTTGGAATTTATATATATATGTGATATTTTGTGTTGTGAAAGTTTATATGTGCTAAGTACATCATTTTGTTACTTAAAATTATGTCTATAATGATTTAAAAGATGTCGTTAAGGCTTGGAATTGATCAAAATCGCAAAAATCCAGAATTTGGATAAAATCAATAGAGCCCACTGGCAGCGCCCTCGACGCCGCCGACGACGGATTTTTCCAGAGACTAAAGTTCAAAATTTCAATAGATCGCGCCGACGATGCCATCGACCCTGCCGACGGCGAGATCACGAAAAACACCTTTAACCATGATTTTGACCAGTCAATCACCACTATTCATCATCTCCTACCTCCTAAAAATTTCCATTTTCAACCTAGGGCTTGAAAGATCTTGGATTGGGAGGTGATTTCAAGGCTTTTTGACACCGGATAGCTTCACTCCAAGCTAAAAATATTTGATTTTCATCATGGATTTCTTCCACATTGAGGAAATCCAAAAAATTTGAGAATGTGAAGAAAATTTGGGAATAAATTCATGGATCTTAATGTTGAACTCTATAAATTACCATTGGAAGCCATGATTTGCATATTTGAAGTAATTTTTAGAATTTTTCTATAATTTGATTAGATTGAAATGGCTCATCGTCAAAAGAGAAGAGTTGAGTTCGACGAGTCTCGCTTGTCAATGCGATGGCTCAAACAAAATTCACTTCCATATTTAAAGGAAAGAAGTGCATGCAATATCGAGTTTTTGAAAGTCCGGGAGGAGAAATCGAATAAGTTATTGCAGAGCGGAGGTGAGAAAACTTTTGTTACACCACCAATAAAGCTGATGCAAATGTTGTGAAGGAGTTCTATGCCAATGTGATTTATTATGATGACGGAATTGTTCAAGTGCGGGGATTCTTTGCTGAGTTTACTACCGCTCTCATTAACACTTTTTATGAGGTCCCAGACTCTTATAGCTGCCAATATGAATCCTTTAGTACAATGGAAGGCCCCCTGAATGATGTGATCAACTTTATCACTAATGGGAAAAGAACATGGAAGATAAAGCAGTGAGAACGGGTAAATTTTTTTGCTTCCATGCTGAATTCCACATCTAAGGCGTTGCACTATTTCATTTCCTCTACTCTGTTACCGACCTATCACCATAGTGAGGTAACTAGAGATAGAGTTATTCTGAATTTCTGTATTCAGAATAGTAAAACTATAAATGTGGGGAGAATAATTTTTAAGAATATATTGACTACAGCAAGGAGTGTGACTGGTGAAGGTCTAAGACATCCTAGACTTATTTATAAAATTTGCAAACTTTCTAGAGTGGAAAGTGGAGATGAAGAATGGGTTTATCCTATGAAACCCATTAGTAAAGCTATTTTAAAGACTTATGAATCCCATGAGAAATGGAGAACTGGGAGTAGAAGTCAATAACCTTCTACTAGTAAAGATGTCTCATCTACAAGTTATGACCTTACACCTTCTAGTTCCCCTACCCTCTCTGATTTGATGAATGAGTTGAACTTGCAGCGGAAAAGCATAGACTTGATAAATGAAAGGATTGGAGGTTTAGAACGTTGACACAATTATGATAGTGAGTACCTTTAGAGGCATTCAAATTTTGAGGTAGCCTATTATGAAGCCCAAGCCCGCCACTATAGAGGTGACCCTGATGTCACTTTTCATGAATGCCCCCGATATACTCAGTATCAACCCTATCCACCTGCTGATCAAGGCGATGAAGATATAGCTTGGGATTTTGATATTGAGTGAAATTGATGTACTTATGTTTGTATTTTTATTTTATATAATCTTTTTGTAATAGAAATGGTTGTTTATGTTTTGGACTTTCATTTTTATTTTGTGTACTTGGATAATTTTAATTTTTGTTATAAAGTTAGTGTTATGGTTAAATGTGCATGTGTAGTTCAATAGATATTGAGTAGAATTATGGATTGTAATGTGATTTTTATTTCGCATTTTAATTCTTTAGTATTGTGGTTGCAAGTTATGACCTTCCACCTTCTAGTTCCCCTACCCTCTTTGATTTGATGAATGAGTTGACCTTGTAGCTGAAAAACATAGACTTGATAAAGGAAAGGATTAGAGGTTTATAACATCAACACGATTATGATAGTGAGTACCTTCAGAGGCATTCAAATTTTGAGGTAGCCTATTATGAAGCTCAAGCCCGCCACTACAGAGGTGAGCCTGATGTCACCTTTCCTGAATGCCCCCGATATACTCAGTATCAACCCAATCCACCCGCTGATCAAGGCAATGAAGATATAGCTTAAGATTTTGATTTTGAATGAAATTGATGTACTTATGTTTGTATTTTTATTTTATGTAATCTTTTTGTAATAGAAATGGATGTTTATGTTTTGGACTTTCATTTTTATTTTGTGTACTTGGATAATTTTATTTTTTGTTATAAAGTTAGTGTTATGGTTAAATGTGCATGTGTAGTTCAATAGATATTGAGTAGAATTGTGGATTGTAATGTGATTTTTATTTCGCATTTTAATTGTTTAGTATTGTGGTTGTGTTAGGAAATGTTGTGCTTATTTGATGTTTCAGTTTTATACTTATTTCAAAATTTCATTACCCAGAAATTCCTCTAATGATTTATATGTGTAGAAAGCTCCTAATATTATAGACCATATGAAGTAAAAATTTGAGAAGGCCTGCAAAAATTTCAGAATGATGAAAATGCCTACAATACTGATGTATAATTTATACTTATAGTTTTTCTTTCCACCTGAAGAACTTCATATTTAAAAATTTAAGTTTGGGAAAGGGAAGAAAAAGATTAACTATTAGATTTCCTCTATTTCGATATTTTCAAATATTATTTATATGACTTTATGTAGTGAATTTAATTCATGCAACTATATTTTTGTAACTATTTAAATATTATGGTAGATTTAAGGAAATATTTTTGTAATGAAAATTAATTTTGTAACTTAAGACATTTAGTATAAGAGAATAAGATTATAGTTAACTATTTAAAGTAAACAAAACTATATTTTGAAGTATTAAGAATCTGGAAATTCATTTGAGAAGAAAAGATTGGGGCTCATTGATGTAAAAATTATGAAATATTTATTAGGTAAAGAAATGATTTGAGTTTCAAATTTAGGGAAAGAAAAGTGAAGTTCAAAATCATTAAAGGCTATCCAGATATAGTAATCCTCACTTGAAAAAGGAAAAAGAAAGGATTGAAAATAATACATAAAAAGAAAAGAAAAATATATAGGATTGAAAGCAATCCAAATGAAAAAGAGAAAAGAAAGAAAAATTATCGAAGTGAGGAGAAGCTTGAGGATATGACTAATCAAAAATTGGATTCACCGGACATACCTAAAGTGTAAACTTAAATACATTCCTGAACTTATATTTATGGATATAAGTAAAATTTTTAGTAGTCATCTCTTCAATTAAAGAATATGCTTCATGAAAAGGTTTTAATATTAGTGATCCACCTGCAGCAACATCTATAATAGATCTAAGTGATCCTGATAATCCATTATAAAATGTTTAAATTATTAACCAATCTGGTAGAGTATGGTGTGGACATTTTCTAAGAAGATATTTAAATCTTTCCAAAGCTTCATGTATTGATTTCCCTTCAAACTGACAAAAAGATGTAATATCATTTCTAAGCTTAGTAGTTTTCAAGGGTGGAAAATATTTAGCAAAGACTTTTTGTGATGGTTCTCCCAAAGTTCTGATAGATCCAGGTGCTAATGAATTTAACCAAGCCTTGGCTTTATCCCTTAATGAATAAGGAAAAAGTCTAAGCCTAACAACATCATTAGACACTCCGTCATATTTAAAAGTAGCATAAATTTTAAGAAAACTAGCAAGATGTAAGTTTGGATCTTCAGTAGGTGTTCTTCCAAACTGATTATTTTGTACCATTTGAATAATAGCATGTTTAAGCTCAAATGAATTAGTAACAACATCAAAATTTTGAATGGTCAAGTGAAGTTCATCTACTGTCGGATTAGCATAATCTTTTAAAGGTCTTTGTCGATTTTTGTCTATTTGATTATTTAAATCATTCGCCATTTCTTTTAAATTTTTAATCCCTTTTTGTTTTCAAATTTTTCTAATAGTACACTCTAATTCTGAATCGTAAGGTACTAAACCTTCAGATCTAATATTTTGCATAAACAAATATAATAAGCAAAGAAAATTTTCTTAAAAATAATTCTTGAATAAAAATATATTTTCTTTTTTGATTTTTAAATTTTTAAATTTTTTTATATATAATTATCTCTAAATTTCCTAATTTACCAAGTCTACTTAATTTATTGTTACCTTCCCCAGCAACATCACCAAAAACTTGATCTCCAAGAATATAGTTGTGTAAAAATTATATAGTTGACTCTGTTATGCAACGATGCTAAAAGCTTGATGCAATATTTTATGAATAAGAAATTTAAGTAATTAATGTTGGGATTATACACAAGTATATGTATCGTTATCAAATAATAAAGGACTTTTTATTTAAGCCTCAAATTTTGATCTCATGGGGAAGGCTTAAATTTGAAATGATAAATTTACTAAGAAATTCACAGAAAGTCAATACAAAATTACTGCCACTAAATTTGAATGTTGAGACATTATCATAACTAAATTATTTAACTAATAACAAAACTGAAATACAAAGTTGAAACAGTAACTATTAAACTATGTTTATGTGATGAAGATTTCTTTTGTGAAAAAGCATCTTTCCCACTATAATGAGGTTTTGATAAAATGAGATGAGATAAATGGTTCAATTGTGTATTGTGCCAAATAGGAGCAGTTTTAATTCTCTACCCTTATATAGTGTTATAGAAAATCATTTGCTAATCTCAGGTTTAATCTCTAAATTCGTGGCTAGGCTAGGAGGATATTGGCTTCCACTCCAGAGCTCCCACTTCCCTTCACCTGAAGGCTAACTCTCGCTTTAGTTTTTAAACACTAAGACCGAATTTGAGATTTTAGTTTGTCACCCTAAAGGTTCTCCAATTCTACACCCAACAAAGTATATTTCCTTATTTATTTGCACTTAATTGTATGAACGAAGTTCTCCTTCATAGAATCAAATGTGATTCTCACTCTGTTGTAGAACTCATACTCTATTTCTCGGATCATATGTTTTAAAACATATTTTAATAATTCAATTGGCTATATCGAAAAGAAAATTAAGTTCGGAGTTGAAAAATCATCACAATTTATTTTATATTTTAATATCAGCACATCCATGTTATATCTTCATTTCACCATATCTCAGAGTAGGGAGAAAGATAAAGTAAAGTACTCAGACTTCATGAGAAAGATACAACAAAATACAAATTTTATATATAAAAGAAAGTCCATACAACACTAATAAACAAACAACACTTTTCTAAAACTCTTTCTCAAAGCAAATCCCTTGTAGCCTCTTCTAGAAAATGAAGGAAGAAGAAATCTCTCACTTTTCTCCTTCTCCAACACTCTTAAAGAAGAGTTCACACTTAATCTCACTGCAAAACTCTAAATTATAAGAACAATGGACTCTAAATGGTTGTGGAATGAAAAATGGAAGAATGTGTGATGTGTAGAAGGTTGAAAGTAGGGGATGAAATGGAAGGAAGAGTCATTTTTTTGATCAATTTCAACCCCAAATAAAGCCTAAAGTAGGTTCTCCAATAGGTGCCTCAAAAAACTTTTCAATTTGCGTTCAGATTCGTCGAATCTTCTAGAAATTAGGGTTAAACCGATAATGGCACCGTCGACGCCCATTCTAACATCATCGGTGCTAGTGTCCCGTAATTAAATTCAATGCTATCTGTCAAACGGTGTCATTGGAGCTGCTTCTGGCACCGTCGGTGCTAAAAAAATTTCAACTTCTTCAGTTTTGTTCCAAATTTCATCATTTTTTCTTCATTTTTACTTTAAGTCCTAAAATTCAACAACCTGGAAAGAAAACATAAAAATACCTTCCATTAAAGTGCAATATCACAAAAATGAGTATAAAATATGGGTCTAAAAATGCATATATTTTTGGAGTATTAGTAAGCATGAGATCCGGGTGGCTATGGCAAAGACGATATGTTAATGTGTGCTAAATGAGGGATAAGACATGGGGTTTTAGAATAGTATCTCCTACCTCAAGGACCTTTAATAAAAGGAAAGGGTAAGGAGCTATTATAATATTCAATGACTCTTATAAAGATGATTACCCTTAAAACTCTTAGGTTGTTTGCAGTCCTAACTCGATCGAAGTAATTAATGTGTAGACTACACTACTTTGCAAAGCAATTACAAAATAAACTTTCTTTTGCATGATAAAGTAAATTTTATATACATGAAAATTAAATTTAAAATGAAAACTTATAAAGGACCATAATTAATTACTTGGCTCGAGGTTAGGACTACCCTCCATAGATTATCGGCTTAGTAGCTCTCACTTAAGGTCGGGAAGCACACAGTCCAGTTCTGAGCCTCCACCTTTACCAATGTCTTAGACTTTGTTTTGATCTTTCATATATGACTACAAATTTTCCTTTTACTTTCTTGTGTTTTGCTATGACTCATTTTCTTCAAATTTTCCATACCGGATGCTCCCGTCAACATTTCTGTAATTTATTCAAATTTTCTGATATACTATGCTTTTTATGCTAACCATGCAGCGATACCAGAGGCCCAAGTACGCATTTATATTTTATGCGCTGCAATTTTACTTGTTTAATTCACAACACTTTCTTACTACACTTATTTACCTTGTATGCAAAACAAAACACATTTTTTAAATTAAACTTACATTTTCAAAACAACAAACAACATAACACGTCCTTTTGAAAGTTACTGGATTCCCACACATGAGGTAACCTACGACTGCTAATGAGATCTCTCCAGTTTAATGTGTAGATGGTAACCTACGGTGCAGAACCTTAGATGTGGAGATATAACTTTGACGAGGAGCTTAGAGCTAGCCTCGTGGGTAGCATGACGAGAATGTACAAAAGAACAACTTCGAGAGAGTAAGTGGATCTACAATAGCAATCTTCTCTCAGCATTAGATAACAAAGTCATAGGACTTCAAGGTAGCCCGTCTAGTGCGGCATAAATCCTCACTTTATCTTTATGCTTTTGCACAGTAATGTTGTGCAATTTAAGCCCTAACTCGCTTTAGGCTCTGAGGTCGTTGTTCCTTACGACAGGAACTTCCTATCTTCCAAGCTATTTGTATGACCGTGCTATACAAGTGTAAACCCTAAATTATAATAAATGGTAAGATGAAACATTTAAATATATTTTCTCAAAATTGAAGCCAAAACATAGGATAGCTTGAGAAGTCACTGAAGTTCTCCTCAGGATTTTTGACAACTCGTAGTTTTCCCCCTTTGGATTATATAATAAATGTTCCAAACATGATCTTTTCCCATTTGACACTCCTTTGTGCTTTCTTGAAAACATTAAACTTTGAAATTCTAAAAGACAATATTTTTATCTAAATTGAGAGTTTTTTTAAGTGACCTCGGTCATCTAAGATGTAATTAATTATAGGGGCTTGCCCTTAGAGGAAACTTTAGAACCCAGCCTAAATAAACACTGTCTATTCTTTTATATTAGATAGGAGAAATTTGTTGGTCAACAAAAATTGTTTTGCAGACTAAAATGGATTTCATAAATTCTCTAGTTTATTTAATCAAGACTCATTAGCAAGTAATGTTTCTATTCCTCGGGATAGATGCATCACTTGCAGTGTTGTGCTCATTTATGTAAACTATAACTTATATGGAATTGGTTTGGCCTCATATTTTCAAAATATAAACATTATTTCCTAAACTATTTATGTGTATTAAATTAAATTAAAAATGTACTTTTCCAAAAGGCGATCGACATATGAGCACTTTAAATTAAAACCCTGAACTTGCAATTTCCTTGATGGAAGGCTTGGAGCATAGTTCGTGGACAGCACGACAAGGATACAAGGAAAGAACATCTTTGATAGAGCAAAAGGGACCTTCGACAGCTTAACTTTCCTTAGTTTAAACAACAACAATCAATAAGACTTTGAAGTAATCCACCTAGTGCGACATAAATCCTCATATATTCTTTAAGACTTTGCACGGCCATGTTGTGCTATATAAGTCCAAACACTTTTAGGACTTAGAGGTCATCATTTGGTATGACATAAATCATTCTATTTTTAAAGTTATTTGAATGATTAGATATCATGCAAACGTAAGCCCTAAATAATTAAATGGCAGGAGGAAACATTAAATAATTCATTCCTAAAGCATAAAGCCCAACAATGGAATAGTTTAGGACATCATCGAGGGTCGCCTACAAACATAGAAATCCCCTACTTTGGATTCAAAAAATAATTGCTTCTATTTCACCCACTCTCATTTAATTTATCTACGTCTAACCTTAAAAACTAAACTTTTTAATCTTGAAGGCAAATGCCTATGGTCATTATCGAGAGTTTTTTTAAGTGACTTCAATCACTTAGAATGCAATTACTTATAAGGGGTTGCCTCTATAAAGAGCTAGAGAACCCATGTAGAATAAACTCTATTTAATTCTTATATTAGATAAGGGAATTTATCGGCCAACATAAAAGAAAAGATTCATAAACCGAACGAATGTCATAAACTTTTCTAGTTTATTTAATCGAGCTTGCTGACAAGTAATTGGTTTATTCTTCAGGATAAGTGCATCGTTTGTAGTATTGTGCTTAGTAATTTAAACTATGAAAATGTATGGGATCTGTTTGGTCTCACATTTTTCAAAATTAAAATATTATTTTACAAATCAAATTACATATATTATATTAAATCGAGATAAAATCATTTCCAAGGATTCTGCGGCCGACAAAGATACTATAATAATAATCTCACATTTAACATACATAAGCATTATCATCATCACCCTCGCTACATAGACCTCCGACTTACAGTTGTTCAATGATCCATATATCAATACGTAGGAAAGGGAGATTGTTCACGATATGAAGTTTGATATCATTTGTTCTATCATCTTGAGGGGTGGCTTCATGATCATCCAATGCTTTGACCACGATCGAATTTAGCTCACAAAGGTGTACCAAGAGATTTGTATGGGAACAGTGTAGAGTGTTAAGTAATTATATGTTTTGACTGGGGTTCTTTGGAGGGAGAAAGGCTCACCGGAGAGAAGCTCGTCAGAGGGAGGCTCGCCAGCGAGAGTAGGGCTCAGACTTGGGAGAAGCAGAAGAGAAGGAAGGAGGGGGAGAGGTTGGAGTAAAGGGGAGGTTTTTGGTTGGAGTGAACGGAGTTGATTTGTTGACCTCACCTTTGGTTGAGATCTAGTTTCTTCTTTAGAAGCCTAGGATCTAGCCATAGGACTTTCCTATTGACTATTCCTAGAAGACTAGTAAAGGAACCCCCACAATTAGAAATTTTAAAACTCCTGTTTGCTCATCCTCAAGTTTCATATGTTGGTTCTAACCTCTAGCACTTAGTAGGTGGAGCCAATATGGGGGAGATCAAGAGGAGTTCCCATAAGACTGTTTCACCTTATAGTTAATTCTAGGTGGTGTGTTCTTGGTCAGTATTGCACACAAACACTTGATACCCCTCACGTACACTCACAACCTCAACCATTAACCAAACATGCCTAGCTTGATCCTTTACCCTATTAGAAACTCATGTGGGATGATCCCCTAAACCATTAGCCCTAGACTAGGGTTTGACAAAGACCAGCACATGGCAGATCCATAATGGGAATTCCCTTGATCTCATAGCTCAAAAAAGGGTAATTTTATTATTAACATTCTCAATTGATCTCATCCTACCCAAATACCCAATTTAGCCTTTACCCCCAAACTTCCTTGGAACTAGTAAATTACCCTGACACCCTAAATTTTCCCAAATTACCCAAACTACCCAATTTTGTTTAAAAATCATCTCAAACTCTTTTAAACCAACCAATTTGCCAGAACATTTCAAAATTTCCAAAATACCCCTGACTTTGCCAAAATTACCAAAACTCCCTTAGTGTCCTAAATTTTCTCAAAACCTCAAAAAATTCGTTTCAAACACTTTCAAAACCAATCTTCACCACTCATGAAGACCAATTTTGATCAAAATCCCAAATTTTCTCTTTAAGGCCCCAATTATCCCAAATCTCCCTCAATTTCCACCAATTTGACTTCTATCTTTCCCAATTTCAATTCCAAATCAAAATTCAGCATGCCCAATCCCAATTAAAACCAAATTGAATCCCAATTGAACTCAATTTCAAACCAAATTCAAGCTCACTCAAAGTTCCCAATTTTGACCATATACTCACATGCCCCCAAATTGAATCCCATAATCAAATCAATTTTCTCAATTTTGAGTTCCAAACTCTTCATAGCATTGACCTTTATCAATTTGAGCCCTTAATTGAACTAGACTCAAACTCAAACCTAACCTAAATCTAACCCGAATCAAAATACCCAATTTCGCCCCAAAATTCAAAATCTCCCAAATTAAACTCCAAACTTCTCTTAACAATATTCTACACCATTGTGAACACTCAATTGAGCTAAATCTAAACCTTAGCCAAGTCCAAACCCAAGTTCAAGCCAAGACCCTAATTTTGAACCTAAATCCAAAATTTAACCAAACCCATCCAAATTGACCAAGTTGTGGTCACCATGGCCAACCTTTGAACCTTAGGACCAGCTTATATCCACTTAGCCCAACCTCGTTTAGCCATGGACCAAGGTTCCCCTGAATTAGGTGATAAACATTTGCCAAACTAATAGGATCTTTGCCACCATCCATCAAACCACCCAAAGTCCATCACAATTAAACTCCCCTGGCTTATCTGACCAACATAGCTACCAGCCTTAACCAAGCTGGTTGACCTAGTCGATCCAAGAGAGCCCCATATGGAGTATGAACCCAATTCCACTCATTCAAGCTATCTCACTGCTCTTGGACATTTAAGTCACCCTTTGATATACAAAAAAATAATATATTATTTTAAGTACACTTTTTATGTCTATTTTTGATGATATTGTACTTTAAAGAAATGTATTTTTGTGTTTTTGTTGCAGGCATACCATTTTTAGGCATTTGGAGCGAAAATGGAAAAAAGAGCAAAATTTGGAGCAAAAAGAGCCAATTTTGGGGTTTGGCGTATGATATGCCAAACTAGCGCATGATGCGCCAAAATTTAGAGGATGCAACTTTTTCAAATTAAGGTGGTTCAAGATGAATTTTGTGTGAATTTTCAAAGGGACACTTGTTCTAAACACCACATGGAGTGATTTAATACATCTAAACACTTTGGAAGGTTTTAATTTGAAGGGATTTCACTCTTGGATCAAAGAGGCACATCTTTTGAATTCAAAGGTTTGAATTTTAAATTTTGGAGGGAAATTGAAGTTCTTTTTAGAGGAGGATGGCCAAAATAAAATCAAGTTGGAGAAGAACTTCAAGACGGGGGCCAAAAAAGATAGGTGGCATGAGAACCAAGCGGGATAGATAGAGAGAGAAAGTTAAGGGCTTGTAGATTGTCTTCAAGGAGAGGAAAGGTGAGATATTTCTTCTTCATTACACTTATAAGAGAAAATTGAGAGTGCTTGTAAAGAGAGAAAGGCTTGGAGAGAACTTCTTGGGATTTTCTTGGGAAGGATTGTGAGATAAGTTATATTTTTCATTTCTTTTGTTTGTAAACTTGTTTTTATATATGAAGTCTGTGTTTTATCATATCATTCTCGTGAATTTGAAGTAGTCTTCTTTATCCTTCTCCCTACTTTAAAGAAATAGTTTTGTGAAGAATTCATTTTGTCTATGGTTTTAAATGTCAATAATTTGTGATGATTTGAAATCCAGTCTTCATTTACTTTTTGATCTGATCAGTTGAATTGTTAAAATGTGTTGAGAAACATATGTTTTAAAAAAGGGGAAATGATTTCTACAACAAAGGGAGAATCAAATTTGATTTCATGGTAGATTTTGTCATCCATGGGATTGGGTGCAAATAAATAAAGAAATATACTTCATTAGAGGTAGAATTAGAAGATATTAAAGTGATAGATTAGAATCCCCAATTTGATTGAGTTTATTAGAAAATAATGTGAGCATGTTAGCCCTCAGGTGAGGGAGTAGTGGCAGCTCTGAAGTGACAGCTGGTATCCTCCCATCCTAATCACGGAATTAGGGACAAAATTCTGGATTAATCAATGTTCTTTGTAGCGCTCAGAAGAGGGTAGAGAATAGGATTGCTTCTATTTGGCATAAAACATTTTTTAAATATATTTTTCAAATGATTTCAATTGCTTCACAAGCCATATTTTTATTGTAAAGGGGAAGGGTGTTTTCTCATACATGAACTTTTCGTCAACAAAAACCTTTGTTTTGTTTCAGCAATTTTAGTTTTAAAAGTTTAGCATCTAGTTTAACTTAAATGTTAGTTGTACAGCTGCATATTTTTTTAACTTCAAACTTTGTACTTTACTTTTTTTTTAATTTAAAAATAGAATATTAACAGCTAGCTTATATATATTTTCAGCTTCCCTATGGGATTGATATCTAAGACTCCATTAAAGTTCTGTATTACTTGAACAATACTTATACTTGCATTATATGCTGAAGGGAATTAGGAGTTTAAAAGAGGTTTTAAAGATAAATTATTTTCATTAAATTTAAATTATTGTTTGGGTTATATTGCATATTTATTATTAATTTAATCCCAAGTTTCTACACATCAAGTTTTTGGCACCGTTGTCGGGGAAGTAATGTAAAGTATTATTTTATTTTATTTTATTTTGAAAATTTTGGTGAAGATTTTCATTGTGATTCATAAAGTTTTATTAAACCAATGAAAATCAATGTAGAAAGACCACCATCTCCATTTCCTCAAAGATTGAAGCAGAAGTATGAAGATAATCAATTTTCAAAATTTTTAGAAATTTTAAGGAAATTGACGATAATCATTCTATTTGTTGAAGCTTTGGAACAAATGTCAAGCTATGTGAAGTTTATGAAGGATATGTTTAATAAGAAAAGGAAGTTTGTAGATAATAAGACTGTTGCACTCAGTGAAGAGTGTAGTGCTATAATTCAGAGAAGCTTCCTGAAAAACTTAAAGACCTTAGAAGTTTTACGATTCCATGTGCTATTGACAAACAATATTATGGAAAAGCTTTATGTGATTCAGGAGTCAGTGTTAATCTTATGTCATTAGCAATTTTCAGAAGGTTAGGCTTAAGAGATATTTCACCTACAACTGTAACTCTTCAGTTAGTTGGTCATTCAATTATCTATCTTAAAGGAGTTGTAGATGATGTTTTAGTAAAAGTTGATAAATTTATCTTTCCTGTGGACTTTATTGTATTAGATATGGAGGAAGATAAGGAAATTTCTATTATTTTAGGAAGACCATTCCTAGCCACTGGAAGAGCTTTGATAGATGTGCAGAAATGAGAACTAACTATGAGAGTAAGTGAGTTAGAGGATACATTTAATATTGCAAAATCAATTAGATACCCTGCAAAAGAACAAGAGATCAAATTCTTTGGAATGGATATTAATCAATATTTAAGCCATGAATATTTCAAAAAGGCATATGAAAACGAATTTGTAAAGGAATTTACGGTCCAAGATGAGTATATAGAAGTGAGTATGAAAGAACTGAAGTATGTTCAGGAAAATTTTAAAATGTTAGATCCTACAGAAAATTACAACAATTTGATTTCATCTATTAAGAGACCCCCTGAACTAGAATTGAAAACACTTCCTATACATTTGAAGTAAGCATTAATAGATGATTCATCTACACTAACTGTCATAGTATTCTCAGAACTAACTGATGCACAAGAACAACAGTTGTTAGAAACCTTAAAAATATATAAGAAAGCCTTTGGACAAACATTAGCTGATATTAAAGGAATCAGTCCTTCAATCTGTATGCATAGATATTTATTGGAAAATCAACATAAACCAAGAACTGATTCTCAAAGGAGATTGAATCCTATGATGAAAGAAATGGTTAAGAAAGAAATTATAAAATGGTTAGATGCGGGAATAATATATCATATTTCAGACAGTGCTTGGACGAGTCCAATTAACTGTGTTTCGAAGAAAGGAAGTGTAACTGCAGTGACAAATGAGCATAATGAATTAATATCAACAAGACAAGTCACTTGGTGGAGAATCTAAATAGATTATAGAAAATTAAATTTTGTCATCTAGAAGGATCATTTTCCTTTTCCCTTTTTGGACCAGATGTTGGATAGATTGGCTGTGCACAAATATTTTTGTTTTCTAGATGTATATATCGGTTGTCACCAAATACCTATTGCCCCTGAGGATCAAGAGAAAACAAGATTTACTAGTCCCTATGGAACTTTTGCTCTTCGGTGAAAGCCCTTTGGATTATGTAACGCACCTGCAATATTTCAAAGATGTATGATATCAATTTTTAGTGATTTGATTGAAAAAGGGATTGAAGTTTTTATGGACAATTTTTCTGTATTCGGAACTTCCTTTGAAATATGTCTAAATCAATTAGATAAAATTCTGGAATGTTGTGAAAAAACTAATCTTATTTTAAACTGGAGAAATCTTAGTTTATGGTTGTAGGAGGAATTTTTATTGGACATAAAATTTCAGAAAATGGCATGGAAGTAGATCCTGCAAAAATTCAGGTTATATCAAACCTACCTCCACCTACTACTCTAAAAGGAGTCAGGAGCTCTTTAAGACATGTTGGATTCTACAGGTGATATATCAAAGATTTTTCAAAAATTACTAAGCCTTTATGCCAAATTGTAGAAAAAAATGCAAAGTTTGACTTTAACAAAGATTTCCTTAAAGCCTTTGAAACTTTAAAGGAAAAATTGATCATTGCTCCTATAATTGTTTCACTTGACTAGCAAAAACCTTTTGAATTAATGTGTGATGAAAGAGATTATGCAGTTGGAGTTGTTTTAGGGCATAAATATAATAAGATTTTCAAGGTCATATATTATGCTAGTAAGACTCTTAATGATGCTCAGATTAACTATACCACCA
>NEWO01000603.1:339494-368103 GCA_003013225.1 Phalaenopsis aphrodite | reverse complement strand
TAACATAAGGTTCACTACGGAAGATCATATTTTAGAGAGAGGCGCACAAGTTGAGTTTACCTCTGAAAGGATTAATGCGTTATATGGGCTGATGAATGTCTTCCATGAAGAATATGTTGCTTTTGCTTTCACTGATTTATCATTGGAAGAAGTCATTTCCTTTATGACTAATGGAAGAGGGGAGTGGAAGATAAAGAATAACAAAATAGTTAACCTCTCCCCTTCCATGTTGATGATTCAGTCCAAAGTAAGACATCACTTCATCTCTACTGAACTTTTACCTATAAATTATCTTGCTGATGTTACAAAGGATCAAGTTGTGTTGAACTATTGCATTCAAAACATGAAGACAATAGATGTTGGTGCACTTATATTTCATCATGCTCAGAGTATTGCTGGTAGTGCTACTGCTGGAGGCTTGGGATATCCTGCCTTGATTTTCACTTTATGTGAACAATCAGGAGTTGAATCTCATAGAAATGAAGAGAGATTACAGCCTCATAATCCGATTGGGAGGCACATGATTCAAAAAGTAGAATCATTTGTTGAGTCTAGAAGTGGAAGAAGGGATAGCCCTCTACATCTATTGCAGAGGCATCTACTTCTAGTTCTAAATCGTTGGAAGGTATTATGGACCAGCTCATGATTCAACAATATAATATCTTTAATACACAGGCTCTGTTGGGTCAGATAAAAGCAAGGAATGCATATAATGATGAATATCAGCAAAAGAGAGTTCAGCATGATATAGATTTTCAAAATGCTATGGTTAAACAATTCATGGGTAAACCTAATGTGGACCTTAGTGCTTGCCCCAGCTTTGTTCCCCATGCTCCCATTCGTGATGAAGATGAAGAGGCAAGATAAGAAGAATAAGATGATGATGATGGTGGTGAGGAAGGAGATGAGAACTGATAGTTTAGTTTAAGTTTGATTTGATATTATGTATTTTTTATGTATTTTTTTGTACTGCGTTGCACTTTTATTTGAGACTTGTTGGATTTAAGTTTTTTATGCTATGTTGTTGACCTGTATTTTGTAATAGTAATAGTAGACTTTTTACTTTTCAGTTTTTGTTTGAGTATTTTCAATTTTAGCTTGTTGAATGTGTAGTATTTTTAGTTTTTGTTTTTCAGTATTAGTATTTTTGTTTTAATTCCCAAGAAATTCTTTAGAATATATTATGTTTTATTTAATGCTTTATAGCTTATATGTAGTTTTATAGTTAGTACCAGTAGTATACAGAACCAATTTCATGTTCAGAAATCCTCTACATGTTAGTTTTTATTTTTAGGCATTTATTGTTTTCTTTCACCAACTAAAATTTTGTACTAAAATATTTTTAAAACCATTTAAAAATTTAACTTTGGGGGGGTGGGGGGAAAGAAAAATTTCTTTTAAAATGGAGAAAACTAAATTTTATTTGTCCTTAAGTAACTATATTTTTTAAAATTAATTTAACATGACATTGGATATCAAGATTTAACTTTAAATGACTATACTATGTTTACAAATATTATAGTAAATTTAGGTAAATTTTTTTTAATAATAAAGGTCAGTTTTAATGTTAAAGATATTTGATATGATAGAATAATAT
Organism: Phalaenopsis aphrodite; assembly: GCA_003013225.1. NCBI lineage: Eukaryota > Viridiplantae > Streptophyta > Magnoliopsida > Asparagales > Orchidaceae > Phalaenopsis > Phalaenopsis aphrodite. The sequence continues at coordinate 366,506 of NEWO01000603.1, read as the reverse complement.
TATGTTTTTCTATTCTAAGTAAAGGAAAATTGTATTTTTAAAGTGTTAAGAATTTTAGAGTTTCATATAAGAAGAAATGAATGAGGCTTTATGAAAAATCATAAACTAGTATGACTTTATTAAGTAAGGAGAGGTGTGGAGTTTTAACTTTAAGCAAAGGATAGTGAAGTTAAAAACTACTAAAGGCTATCCAAATATAATAATCCTCACCTGAAAAAGCAAAAAAAAAGGGATTAAAAAGATCCTAAAAGAAAAAGAAAAGGAAAAGAAAAAAATGGGTGAGGAAAAGCTTGAGGAGATTCCTAATAAAAAATTTACTTCACTTCAATAAACTTAAGGAAGAAGCTTTATTACACTTTCTAAACTTGTATTGAAGTATTAGTAACATTCCTAGTAAAGTTTTCATGAAGTTTTTTTTCATATGAATGTTCTAAATGTTCTTAGCATGAAAAATTGCAATTCTTCTTAAAATGAATAGAGATTCAGAAATCTTAAATTTGATTATTAGATAATCCTAGACTTGAAGTTTGAACTTAAGTTATTAAAGGTTTTTCTTATTTTTTGCTATTCTATTTGTTGAACTAAAGTATAGAAGTGATAAGTTAATCTCTATCCTAAAGTCATATGCTTATATGTAATAATAGTATCACTTAAGGACAAGTAACATTTAAGTTTAGGGGATTTTGATACACAAAAATAATATATTGTTTTAAGTACCATTTTTATGCCTATTTTTGGTGATATTGCTCTTTAAAGAAAGATATTTTTGTTTTTTTATTGCAGGAATATCATTTTTAGGCATTTGGTGAAAAGATGGCAAAAGGAGCAAATTTTGGAGCAAAACAGCCAATTTTGGGGTTTGGTGCATGATGCGCCAAAATCCAGAGCGCTAGTGCATGATGTGTCAGATGCGACTTTTTCAAATTAAGGTAGTTCAAGACAAATTTTGCGTGAATTTTCGAAGGGACACTTGTTCTAAACACCCCATGGAGTGATTCAATGTATCTAGACACTTTAGAAGATTCTAATTTGAAAGGATTTGACTCTTGGATCAAAGAGGCACATCTTTTGAATTCTAAGGTTTGACTTTGAATTTTGAAGGGAAATTGAAATTATTTTCAGAGGAGGCAGCCCAAAATAAAATCAAGTTGGAGAAGAACTTCAAGAGGGGGGCAAAAAAAGATAGGTGGAATGAGAACTAAGAGGAAGAGATAGACAGAGAGTCAAGGGCTTTGAGATTGTCTTTTAGGAGAGGGAAGGTGAGAGATTTCTTCTTTATTACACTTCTAAGAGAGAATTGAGAGTGCTTGTAAAAAGAGAAAGATTTGGAGAGAACTTCTAGGGATATGCATAGGAAAGATTGTAAGATAAGTTGTATTTCTCTTTTGTTTTGTTTGTAAACTTATTTTTATATATGAAGTCCATGTTTTATCGTATCATTCTCATGAATTCTGAGTAGTATTCTTTATCCTTCTCCCAATTTTAAAGAAATGATTTTATTTTCTACAATTTTAAATGTTGATATATTGTGATGATTTGAACTCTGATCTTCATTTACTTTTCGATTTGACCAATTGAATTGTTAAAATGTATTGAGAAACATATGTTCTAAAAAGGGGATATGATTTATACAATAAAGGGAGAATCACATTTGATTTCATGTGAGAGTATGTCATCCATAGGATTGTGTGCAAATAAATATGGAAATATACTTTGTTGGATGTATAATTGAAAGATTTTAAGGTGACAGCTTAAAATCTCCAATTTGGCTGAGTTGATTGGAAACAAATGTGAGCATGTCAGCCCTTAGGTGAGAGAGTAGTGGGAGCTCTGGAGTGACAGCCGATATCCTCCCAGCCTAACCTCAGATCTAGAGACCAAACTCTAGATTATTCAATGTTCTTTATAGCACTCGAAAGATGGTAGAGAATAAGATTGCTCATATTTGGCACAAAACAATTTAAATATATTTTTCAAATGATTTCAATTTTTTTAGTAGATTTTCATTGTAGGGGAAGGGTGTTTTCTCATACTTGAACTTTTCATCAAAAAAACATCTTGTTTTATTTCAGTAATTTTACTTTTGAAAGTTTAGCATCTAATTTAACTTAATTGTTGTAGTTGTGCATCTGCATTTTAGTAGCATTTCACTTGATTAGTTTAACTTCATACTTCATACTTTCTTTGTTTTTATTTTTATTTTAATTTAAGAATAGAATATTAATAACTAGCTTATATATATTTCCAGCTTCTTTGTGGGATCGATATCTAGGACTCCATTAGAGCCTTATATTACTTGAACAATATGTATACTTGCATTATATGTAGAAGAAAATTGGGAGTTTAAAAGAGGTTTTAAAGATAAATTATTTTCATTAAATTTAAATTATTTTTTGGGTTACATTGCATATTTATTATTAGTTGAAATATTTGATGTTTGGGGATTAGATTTCATGAGACCATTTATACCATATTTCGGAAATTTAAATATTCGGTTAGCAGTGGACTATGTATCCAAATGGATAGAATTTGTTGCTTTACCTTGATGTGATATACTTATCATTGAAAATAATATGTATACTTGCGTTATATGTAGAAGGGAATTGGGAGTTTAAAAGAGGTTTTAAAGATAAGTTATTTTCATTAAATTTACATTATTTTTTGGGTTACATTGCATATTTATTATTAATTTAATCCCAAGTTTCTGCGCATCACCCTCCACCTCAGCGACGCTTTGCACTCATTGGCTAGCTTTGGTGGCCACCTTGGCCATGGCTATTTAAATTCCACCTCCCATGACCAAAACATAAAGTGTGCATGAAACCTTTGGGAGACTCTGCCAAATTGCTCCCAAAGCTTCTCCAAGACTTTTTAAGATTAATCCCATCATTTTCCCCCACTAAAATCCACTGTCTGAGCTCAATTTTGAGTTCAAAATCTAGGGCATTTTCTATCATCCCATTAAACTCCTCAAAAGCTTAAATTAAACTGCCCATAAACTTCTTCAGACCAAATGAAGAAGTTCCTCATCTAAATCCTTTTTTGTTGAGCACCCTAGCCCACTTCTAGACCAAGGTCGCATCACCCCTTGATCTAACTCCTTCCTAGGCTCAACTTCAGTTCAAATTGGTGCTTGTAGGATCTTTGTGGAGTCACAATGAACGTCTAAAGCCAACCCAATTGAGGCCTCTTCTCTTGGGCTAAGGTATAGATCACAAACCCTAAAAATATCAGCGGTCTCATCAATTGTGAAGACAAACTTGTATTTCATACGATTGTACTTGCCTTGACTAGATGAAGCTATAGGAGCAACCCCAAGAGATTTGGTTGAGTATCGAGAGAGATCTTAAGGTTTCAGTGTGGACGGTTCTCGTGCTAGGTCAATTGGGGATAATGATGGAGAGACATTGGATTGCGCATGTATCAGATGGATGGCTTGGATTGCACTGGACAGACTCTTGATGCATAAAGAGTGGGTCGCGTGGTAGCTGACTTAGAGGTAGCGTCCAATGGAGTGGAAACACACGCGCATTCGGAGCTGTCGAGGATGAGCTGGATAATTAGGAAATTAAATGATTTAAATGGTTTAAATAATTCCAAAACTTAAGAAAATTCATAACATTGTGTAGAAAAATTAGACAATAAAATAAAAATATCCACTTGCTTAGTGAATAGAGGACAGTAATGTGGAATAAAATTTAAAATTATTTAACATGTCTATAATTTTTAATCAATTAAATACTCTCTTGGCCATTTTAATTATAATTAATTAAATAATAATCACCATGACTTGAAATTTAAGCATTAAGTCCTCATGTTAACACGAAGTTTCTCTAATTTTTTAAGGTCAAAGAGCTTGTTTAGCTTTGAAACTCTAATTGCCTATTTTTGCTTAAAATAATTATATATATTAAAATATAAATCAAAAAAGTATGGGACTTGTTTTGGTAGGTTTCCTGTGGTTAGAGGACTCTAGGAAAAATATAAATTAAGTCTAAATGTTTATGTACATTACTATGGTTAATTAAATCATAAAAACTCACTAAAATTAAAATGAATAAAATAATATTAAAAAATTAACAAAAATGGTTCCACATTGTAAATAGTGATTATTTTAGCTCACGATAAAAATTTAAAACTCATTTAAATCAATTAGATCATTGAAATCAATTTTTTAAGTAAAGTATTGTTGCATTAAAATAATTATAATAAACCTAACTATATTTAGAAAAATTATGAAAAGTGATTTTTCTGAGTTCCTTGTGATCAGAGGTACTTAGGACAAATAAAATTTATTTTAAAATAATTAGTTTATTTTTTAGCAACTTTTTGAATTAAAAATAATTTAAAAATAATAATAAATTCAAAAAAAATATAAAAATGACCAAAATTGTTCCTAATTATTCCCTGATCACTTAGGACCCCTTAATATATTTTTTTTTAATTTTCTTGATTTAGCTAAGTATCTTTAAATGCCAAAAATGAATTTTTCTTAATTTTCCATTAAAATAATAATAATAAATTAAATACAAGTAAAAAAATGAAAAGTTTATTTCTGTGGGTTTTCTGAACTTAGGGAGATTTAGGATAAATATAAAAAGTGATTTCTAAAATTAAAACATATTTTCTATTTAATTAATTACTAAAATCAATAAATAATTTTAATAATTAAAATATGATTTGGAAAATTATATAATTTTGTTCAAATGGTCCTCTAACTTAGGTGAACCTCCAATAATTTTTCCATTAACAAAAAATTTACTTTGATTAACTAAATAAATTAATATTGAAAATCCTATTTTCTGAGTTAAAATAATTATATAGATAAAATAAAAATTAGAAAAATCACATTCTCTCCTCTTATATTTTAATTAACCCATGTGTGGGGTACCATAAAAATTTAAAAATCATTTGAGTAATTATTAATGAGTTATGGTGGAGAACCCTAAGGGCAAAATGATATTTTTCAATTTTTTATGCCCTAATTGAAATTTAGGAATAACCAAAGGGTAAATGAGTAATTTTGATCATTGTGAACTCTTCTAGATGTTTGAAATATAATGGGTTAAGAGTTAGAAACCAGCTTGTCACCTTTTCATGGTAAAGGTAAAATTATAATTTTATAAATTATTATGACTTGGAAGTCAGTTTAATTGGATGATAATAAAGTAGTGGGCTTAAGTTAGGAAGATAATAATTCACTTTTTTGAAGCCCTTAATTGGTGATTAAATGACACCATTACCCTTCAGTGAGAATTGGATTTCATTTGATTTAACACTCCTAAAATTACAAATTTACCCATAAAATTTTTAAAGGTTTAATAGTGAGCTAGGCTTAATCCAAGATTATTTAGTGAGGCTTAGAGAATATAATATAACTGATTATGAACATTTTAAAAACACTACAAGCCCAACTTTAATCTGGGGTATAAAATCCTTAATGATTTTGAGTTTTTCTCTCTAGTCATTCACTCACATAACTTTTAAATAAAACATTAAGTGACTGTACAGCTACCCACTCATAAGGATAATTAAAGTTTCAAGGTTCACTGAGCATAGGGTGTATTAATTCATTGAAGCTAAATCTAAATTTGGATGATTAATTGAACAATATAATAAGATCAAATGAACTTAAAATGTTTTAAAGAATTTTAAAAGTTGTTCTCCAAACATTTTAGAATCCTTTGGATATTTTGAAAGACAATTGAACTTATTATTCTTTGTTCAAGAAAATCATGTGTTAAAACCTTTAAGTACTCGCTAAGTTATGACCCTGGATTTGGTAGATACACATTCAACTGGTCTACTTATTTTTGGTTCTTGCAATTTATTTAAAGTTTCCTGCAAAATTATATATATGTCGTAAGTTCTAACATTTCAGTGGAAGTGCGAGAAGAAGACAAGTACACATTTACATTTTTGCAATGCAACTTCCCTTCCTTTTACTTTACTGCATTTCATATATGTACTTGCTTCAATTACAAAACCTTTTTCAAAATTGAAAATTACAAAACTATTTTTCAAAATTAAACAACAATTTCAAAACTTAACAACAAAAAAATAATTTCATAACTCGTGAGGTAACCCACAGTAAATAGTGGTATCGGAATGAGGGAACCGTAAGATCCTAACTGGTGTCGCTCTAATCAACTTTAACCCCCCTCCATTATATTGACTAAATAACTTGTTATTTAAACATTTGAACCTTAAACTTTCTTGGGCAAGTTCGGTCAACTCTTTTGGATTCTAGGACCGTTTGTTTGAGCACCTTTAAACAGAAAGGTTCAGGAGTTCTTTAGGACTTTATCTTTTTTGTGCGGGTCAATAGGTGTGTTGGTGAATTAGTTTCACCTAGGAGATGTGCGTTGTGAAGATTGATCATGTACCGGGTCCTAAACTTCATTGTTTCTCTGTATCTTTCGGGTTTGGTTTGTTATTTTTGCAAATCAGGCCCAGTCTATACATCTCTTCTCCCTCACTTAATTTTAATCAAAACTCTTTAACACTATAATCACAAATAAGTAATAAATTTGAAAATTAAAATAAGAAAGGATGTACCCAATCCATAGAATGACATTTGTTAATTTTTAGTGTTCGCACTGAAATTACAAAGTGATGGCCAATACTAACCCTCAGAACTTCACTTTTGAAGTTGCTGCAATGGCATTTCCTACTCTCACTTTCTCCTGCAACATGCCCACCGGGCGCGACGCCCGCAACATTGCACTAAAAATCAGGTTTGGAGCTGGATTTGACGAGTTTGAAGTGGTACTTAGCAAGGCCACGTTTGTTGTCATGAAGGTTGCTGCTCAAGAAGTTCAAGAGTCATATGTTGAGTTTAATTTGAGTTGTCCATAGAACTTCCCATCTTACAAGAAGGCCAAGATCACTACCGACCCGACACCCGTTAAGTCTATTGTCTCCGCATCCATCCGTTCAAGAGTCGTCACACATACTGCTATCGGATTCACTGTTATTGCCTACCATACCATCTGTTAAAGGTAAAGAAATTTTTATTGAAGAAGATTCAATTGATGGGTTCACTATTCTGCCATCAGCATTTGAAGTCGGTTCCAATTCAGGGGCCAAGCCACCGACAAAGTCGTAAATAAGAAACCAAAATTGGAAAATTTAGAGGGCCGCCAAGGTCCAGGCTACAGAGATAGCTTTTGCCGATGAGATTCCTCACAAGGAGGAACTCGGATTGCCTGAGATTTCTCCGCTCCTACAAGGAAGTAAGTTTTATCCATTAATGGATACCACTAGAGATGAGAGCATCCATAAGATTGCCCCTGATCTGCCATCACCACAGATTCATGGTAAGAAGAGGGAGAGGCCCACTCCTATCACCAAAGTATGAGTTGCTCAAGCGAGTGGGATGCACAAGCTTACCCCAGATGAAGAAAGAAATACTAAAGGATATCAGATCGTCTGTAAGTTTCAGAAAGTAGTTGAAGTGACTCCAACCCGTGTTCCATTCAAATTCAGGCTTAGGAGCAGTGTTAATAGTATTGCCACCGTCACAGGTTCTACCATTGTTGCCCCAAAGTCCATAGGCCATCAACCAGCTAAGTCACATTTCGGTCCAAGGATACCACCTACCACTATTCATGAAAATTTTCCAAAGAAGGATAAAGAGAAGAAACGTTATTGGTGTACTTGGTCTACCCCACGGAGAGCATACTTCTCTTAGACTTACCAATGCCTCCTTTAAGGCACTTCATCTTAAAGCATCAACGTCGATGAAGAGAGTGATGGTACCTAGGGTGTTGCACAAGTACATTTTGATGAGCCCGTATGGCAATTTTGTGGAATGAAGCAGAGGTCTAATGTGTCAGAGGTTGTTACAATCATTTTTAAGTCCTTCGTACAGCAGGATGATGCTTAAGAGAAACATCTAGATCTCAAGATTTAAGAGAAAGCAATCGAAGAAAAGGTAGAGAAGCTCAAAGCCAAGATTGCAGAATTGGCTAAAGAGCGAGGAGTAGGTATTGATAATGATGATGATGAAGATTTTGACTTCATGGATTATCTTGATGAGGAGTTCATGGAGATTAATGTCGTTTAAATTAGGGTCATTGCATTTGTGCATGATGCTCCACTCTCCAAAGAGAAGAATGTCGCAGATAACCTGATAAGGGTGATTTAACTAAGAAAAGAACATATCATACGAATTGAGAAAAGGATAGAAGAGATGGCCGCCACTATGACCGCCTTGGCTACAGTACGCCGGCAGTCGCAGTTGCAGCAATTAGTTTCACTGGAGGTTAACCAGCCCGAGGTTGTGCATACTACAGACGATAGAAAGGAAATTATTTCTATCAGTACAGATGAACTGCAAAAGAAAGATTCAGTCCATAGTTTGGTACCAGAGAAAGACATCAAGAAAATGATAGAACAACAAGTGAGGGGGGCCTTAGCCCAGTCTAAGGGTGGTGCATCAATTTTAAAGGGTAGACCATATCCGGAGAAATTTGATGTCGTGTCTTACCCTAAGGGCTTTGTACCAACAAACTTCAAGATGTTCGATGAAACCAAAAATCCCTGACAGTATATACCCACTTCAAAGCTAATTTTTGTAATGTTGGAGGCAATGAAGAGTTGTTGTTCTGCCAGTTTGTCAGTAGTTTATTAAGGATATCATTTGATTGGTATGTCAAGTTTCCCAACAGATCAGTAAAAATGTTTGCCTAGTTTAAGCACTTGTTTGTGAAGAGGTTTGTCAGAGTGCAGCATCATGTCACCATAAGAGATCTCATGGTGGACATGCAGAAGCCTAACGAGACCTTGGTTGATTATATCTTGAGATGGAGAAATTTAAACATGAAGTGTGACCTACAGGGCTCTCAGCAGTCGTCACAGCATGATTAGTTTTGTCAGCAACAACAAACTCAGTAGTATGGCCAATCTGGATAGCAGTTATATAAGAAAGGACCGTATAGGACACATGGTAGACATGATACGACTTTCATGGAGTGGATGAATAGGGTGTATTCTTTCAAGGTTGAAGTTGTGCCAAAGAGGTTCAGAAATTTGATGAAGAAGTCTGAGTTCAGATTGTTAAAGTCAAAGAAAATAGAAGAGGTTGATAAGAAGGATCATCCCAACTATTGTTCGTACTACCGACTCCTTGGGCACACCATAAAAGGTTGTTTCCATTTTAAGGATTGGCTCAAACGGAATCTCAAAGAATGAAATATAACTATTCTGAAAGAATATTTAAAAAAACTTGAAAGGGGTCCTGTAAATATGATTTTAGCTGAGTCAAACACCCCGATAGAGCATATTCAGAGGAAGGTGGTTGGAGCATAGTTTGGAATAGATCATCCAAGAAGATACTTTACCAGATTCAGACCACATCAGCAGAAGCTGCCATTCACAGTCTACAACTTGCTAGACCAAAGATGGAGATCAAGCTAGAAAAATCACTGCAGTCAGAGAAGAGAAGAACGAGATTGTGCATGACATGAAGACCAATAGTAAGAGGGGTAGGATAGTGGTTGTCTCTGTTAGATTGATTGTTTCAGATTCGGGGGAGAAATTCCTAGAATAGTTGACCGTATATGACAATCTTTTTCCCCTCCAGGGGCTTTTAAATATAATAATTATGATTTCAGCTAAGTTTTAATTTTCTCTAGTGATAACATAACTGACTGTGACCAATATAATACCGATCTCGATTCCCAAACTAATCCTCCAATCATACTTAAGTCCAATAAACATGTTAATAAGAATGAAAAAAATGTCGATGACACTGGTTACTAGAGTTCTGGGAGTGAGGAGCCAGTCCTTGAGTGTCAAGGGATACCAATAGCGATCAACTTGGATTTTTCAGATTTAGAAATGACACCAGAAGAGTCAGCTACAAAATCAAGAGAAGAAGAAATTAAAGATAATAATTTAAGTCGTGAGAAGGTATTACTCCCAAAGACAACTCTAATGGACAAAGGAAAGAAAATTGTAACTCGAGAAGAACCACCTTTGCCTTTGCCAGTAGAAGAGACACGATATTAAGTGAAATATGGAAGTCTTTATAAAGTATATTATAATGGACTAGCTCATCTTAGGAGGTTGTCGTCCAAACTAAACATCTATGGCGCTCTGATCCTATCAAAAGAGATGAGGGAATCTCTAGTCACAACCCTACCTTATCAAAAAATTTGCTTAGCTCAGTTGGCCTGCACATCCTCGGATGAAGTTTGTTCGTTAAAGGAACAACCTGGGGTGACCTTCACCGATGAAAACTTGTTGATTGGTACTATTAATCACAATAGATCGCTATACATCTCTATCATCGTCAGCAGATTTGTGCTCTCTTGAGTTTTGATAGATCCAGGAGCGTCACTTAACTTGATGAGTCTATGGATATTAGTGTATTTAGATATTGTTGTTCAAGAGCTAATTGTCAATAAGATGATGTTAAGAGGATTTAACCAGAAAGGGGAGAGAGATTTGGGATCAATTTCACTACTAATGAAGGTTGAAGAGCTAGTAACAACCGCTAAATTTCATGTCATCGACGCGAAAACTTTGTTCAGTGCTTTGCTTAGTCGACTATGGATACATGAGCATAACATGATTCTGTCATCGCTACACCAGTGCGTCAAGTATTATAAAGAGGGACAAGAATATTGCTTCAAAGGAAGATTTGCAACCATTTTCAATTCATGAAGTAGCCATCCATGAGTATGCCACCTACTACGCTCCTCCGAAGAAGAGTGTCTTTTCCCGAGAAGTTGTGTCAAATAACATGTAAGATTCAAAGGGATTACAAGAGCTAAATTATTCAACTTCGCTTTGACGATCTACCACCACTCCTTTGCAATGACTTAGAGAGATTCTTTCAGCCCACACATCCAATATCGAGGTCGGGGACATGGATGGGGAAGAACCAACATGACTATTGAATGGACAAGACTGACAATCAGCATCGACATGGAAGAAAGTTCTTATGAAGATGAGTCTGTTGAAGAGATGATGATGATAAAACAAAAGAAACCGCAGTTCAAAATTTCATTAGAAGATTTGGAGAAAAGTGAATATGAGTCAATGTTTGATCAAATCAACCACTATGTGCACGCCATGATTCTTAGTCAGATTCACCCTAAAAAATTTGAGAGTTTACAGGTCAAGGAAGTCTGGGCTGTTGGTTTAAAACCGATCAAGATTTGCGTGCTTCTCCTACTACTACTTCTAAAATTCATGTAAATTCGGAAGAGGATGATTCTAATGAATTAATGGAATTACCATTTGATTATGTTTCTCCTTGTGTTCAAAGATTAATTCAACAAGGATATGTGTCAAAGCAAATGATGAAAGATAAACTATAACTTTTTGAGAAATTTTGGAATGTTAAAGGTCAAACCCTTAACATGAAAGAGGGTCTTGGATTTGGTATGTTAGGAGCAATCGATGATTTGAAATTTTGCTTGGTTGTTACTAGCAAATTAAAAGAGGATTGTCTTGATGTGGAGGATAATTTTGAAGACTCTCTGATAGACGATGCCCCGCCAAAGTTTGAGGAGGAAATTAAGTTAACAGTTTATGAGTAGAAGGAAGTTAACCTCGAGATTGAGGAGCAGCCCTGAACAACCTTCATAAGTTCTCTGCTCAGCGAAGAAGAATCTACAGATTTAATCAAGTTACTATTAGAATTGATGGACATAACAGACATTGTCATCTACGATGATTCACAACTCGTGATCCAGCAAGTTATCGGACAATACAAGATTCAAAAGCCGAGATTAGTAGAATATCACCAGTATGCAATGAAGTTGTTAGAACATATTCCCAGTGTGATATTATATAAGATTCATCAGGGATATAACGCTCAAGCATATGCTTTAGCCAAGCTTGCTAAGGAAATGGTGTGTCCACCGGAGGATTCCATCGATATTAGAGTACAAGGAAGCCAAGTTTGGTCAAAGATCAACCTTAACACTCTACGCAAGTTTTGAAAAGAATAAGAGATAATAGCTGCAATAGCGGACAATAACGAAGATTAGCGCAGACCATTAATAGAATATTTTCAAACAGGATGACTACCAGATGACAAGTTGGAAGCATATCATATCACGAGAAGAGCTACATTGTATGTTTTTATAGGGAATGTCCTCTACAGAAGGTGATTCGATCAGATCTGACTATGTTGTCTAAGCAAAGCAGAAGCACATGATATCGTCAAAGAAGTATACTTGTGTAGTGCTCACCAGTCAGAGCCAAAGATGAAAATGAAAATTAAGAGACTCAGGTATTATTGGCCTGCAATATTGATAGATTGTGTGGATACAGCCAGAAAGTGTCACCTGTGTTAAGTGCATGGAGTGGTCTTGCTCCAACCTCTGAATGTGCTACACCTGACCATCACCTCGTGGCCATTCGAGTGTTGCGGCATGGATATAGTTGTTCCGATAGACCCTCCATGTTTGAAGGGACATTAATTTATTCTTATAACCATGGATTACTTCTCTAAGTGGGTAGAGGCATTGCCGTTGCAGGAGACAACGCACCACATTCTTCAATTTTTTAAAAGTTAAATTGTCTACCATTTCGGCGTCCCGTATAGAGTTATTTCTGATAACAAGTCAGCCTTCAAGAGCACCAAGATCAATAATTTTGTTAAACAACATGGGATAGATTGGAGGTACTCTACAATTTAATACAAGGAGAACACCCTAGTCGAGGCCTTCAATAAGACGCTCGTGCAAATTTTGAAGAAAACTTTGGACAAAAATAAAAAAGAATGGCACAAGAAGTTGTTATAGGCTTTGTGGGCCTACAGGACAATGTTCAAAACTCCTACTCAATGTAAATTATATGTGCTTGTGTATGGGTCTGAGGCCGTACTCCTATTGGAAGTTTAACTATTATCTCTCAGAGTCGCCACCACTAACCAGATTACAATAGAAAACAATGTCAAACTCAGACATGCAGAATTGGAGAGTTTTGAAGGAAAAAGTACTAGAAGCACAGTAGAATCTAGAACTCTATCAAGCAAAGATGATCTAAGCCCACAATAAACTGGACCGCCTAAGGACATTCAATGTCAGTGAACTCGTACTTGTCCTTAAGAGACCTATCCTTGCACACTGCAGTATAGGTTGAAAGTTTAAACCAACTTGGAAGGGACCATTTGTAATGAAGAAGGTCTATTCAAGAGGATCATACCAGTAAACAGATTTCCAGGGCGAAAGGGCCATGCTACCGGTCAATGGGTGATATTTGAAGAAATATTATACAACTTAATGTCCTCTAGGATGAATTTTTGAAAGTGATACTTGATCTGATGATGGTTATTTGGCCAGCATCCAAAACTTTGTAATAAAATTAATTTTATTAAAATAAAATCTAAATTTGCACTTTTAAATTCCCCTTTAATCTTTAATTTTACTAAATTAAATTCAATAAAATACTTGCATATGTATAATCCTAAAATCCACTTAATGATAATTTGTTATTGTTCATGTTCTTGTTTGTTTGGAATTTCAGTGCACTGATGTTTTCCTAACTTTTACAGAAAAATGTCGGGTTAGAAGCTGATCTTCTCTTTTAAAGATGGCTTAAATATCGCACTTGACAAAGAGAAGGCAGAGTTGGGTGGCGTTGTGAATTTTGACTTGGAATACATTCAAGACAAAGTAAACTACGAAGGCCCCTTGATTAGAATATTCAGCCACTGAGAAGCAAAAAAGCTACAGCCACTATTGAGAATCAGTTTCAGAGAGGATTCTTAAATGAAAGGAAGAAGTTCAAAATGTTTCTAGATGTGCAGGACCCGATGGAAATGGTCGGTCACTTACATTCAATGATTACAACACCGACAAGAGACTTAGTCGGTGCTTCTACAGAAAGGATTCTTGATGTACCACTGAGAAGGACGCAAAGTAGAAATGCCAACCATCGCAAGTATAAAGCCTTGGATCGACTGGAATAGAGACGTGCCAAGGAAGAAGCTGTGATGCTTGCTTCGATTCATGAAGAGAAATTCTACGATCTGAACTTGAAAGAGACTTCCACTTGCCCGTCAATTACAAAGGATGAGTCATAGACATTTACAGAGCCTACATCTTTAGGGATCCTCGATGAGCTTTGTGGGGGATGCCCCATGTGTAATGCAGAAATCCCAAGGAGAACACCGTCAATGGGAGCCTTCATAGAATGCCCAGAGTGTAACATCCTCCACTTGGAGAAGTATAGAATGCTTGAAGAGTACGCAGCCATTAGTATGAGGTTTCAAAGTGCAGACCACCCAGAGGTCGAGCCATACATATCACAATTTTTAGAGCTGTCACCATCATGGATTCCTCTAAAGAATGAGATAGAGGAGTGACCCCAACGTTTGCAAAGGATTCCTACATCAGATTTAGAAAGAATGAACAGGGTCTAAAAGCAAAAGTTTGAGTATTGTGAGTAAATCCGAGAAGAATTCATTAATATCCCTGAGAGATTGGAACTACTCAATGGAGTATTCTCGGAAAGTGATGAAGAAAGATTCTAGATTGCATTTTTTATTTAAGGGACAGAGGTCAAGTTGGTGTATTGATGAAGAAGATATATTTAGAACCACACTAATGGATGCGTGAAAAAGGCAGGATCACCATCCAATGCAGATGTTGTTACAACTTTGTCAAGGACAGGCAAGGGAACCCCTGGGCATTTTGAGATGTGACGAGGTGGATCCCTTGTCATCTGCGATAAAGTGCATGATTAAGAGGATGATAAGATGGTGTATACTGCCAGTAGATTGCATCCTAAACAGTTGCATCATCAACATCTATGAAGAAGGGGATTGCATACCTCCCCACGTCAATTACCACAATTTTGTTAAACTGTTCTGTAAAGTTTCGTTCATGTGCAAGAGCAACATCCTATTCAGTAAAGAGATATATTGTTGGACCCGAAGCATTTAGAGGTTGAGTTGAAATTCCACTATCGATTAGTTCAATGCTGATTTTGAAAGGAAATGGAGAAGACCTAGTGAAACACTACATTCCTGGCATGTCACACCATAGAGTTTTAGTTACATTGCGAAGAATAAACAAGAGTAAGATAACATAAAGATTCCAACCAGATCCAGAATTGGAAGAACTATGCCCATATGAGCTATGAGATAGTTGTACCTCTAAGTATACGCAAAAGGACCTTTATCCCGAAGCATGGCTTAGAAGGTTAGTTTAACCACGAGCTTATCCCAGGGGACAGACACATGTTACTTTTTGCACTACATCGGAACAGAGAGGATATGATATATGATACTACATTCAACATGTTTTTTTGGATAGTCTCAACATATGATCAGTTGTATTGCACGTTTGAAGCCGTTTAATAAATTTTATTTTGGAAGCCAGCATATGTTGTTAACTTGTCTCTTTTGTGCGATTGATGAAAAGCCGCATGACCACGTGTTGGTCCCAAATTATAACGAACAAAGAACGATAAAAAAAATTCTAATAATGAATAAAAATTAAAATTCAAAAATAAAGGAAAATAAAATTTAAATTAAAATTGATAATCTTAATAATGATAGTAATGAAAAAAATGGTAAATGGCTCTACTCAAAACTCTACACTCTTCACAACACAAATTTTACGTTCTTTGCACAAATTTCACAAGTTTCACAATCTGCACAAGATCACACAATTTTTTTGCACTCTTTCTATGAATTCTCCGCACTCACAATTCTCTCGGGATCAGTACATAAATTCTGATTCCCACTCTTGAGATAGGCGTGAGACCCCTTTTAATGGAGTAAGGCATCCTATTCTTATCTTTTCAAGATCGGTGTAAGACCCCCTTAAATAGATTAAGGATTATAATTCCCATATCTTGAGATAGGTGTGAGACCCCTTCAAATGGATTAAGCCTTATGATTCTCATTATGGGGTTGGTACCTAAATTCCAATTCTCATCCTAGGATCAGTACCTAAATTCTAATTCCCAAAACTTGAAATAGGTGTGAGACCCCTTAAATAGATTAATGCATCCTTTTCTCATCCTTTCAAGCCCCTTAAATGAACTAGGGCTTTTGTTTCTCATCTTGGGGTTAGTACCTCAATTCTGATTGCTTTCATTACATGTTGAGTTGGATGTGAGTCTCTATGCTTTCCATCTCGACTGGTCTTTTCATACATCCTTAATTTTTGAAGTTTTCTTAAAATTGAAATTGAATTTTTTCAACTAAAATTAAAATTAAATCAAATCTTCATCAAGACCATCAGTGTCTTCGATGGTTGTCTCCAGAAAATTGCCTTCCAATCCCCGGTGAGAGTCCCTGTCTACTCCTCAGCGGAAGCCTGTTTCAATTTTCTCTCTTCTCTGCTTTGTGAATGTTGGTTTAGATAGTTGTGTTGGTTTATTGATCTCTTCGTTCAATGCTAATATGTGTGATGTGCTTGACTAGCACACCCCACCTTTTGGGGGCCCATTTGTTGACTTCACTTTTGGTTGAGGTCTAGTTTCTTCTTTAGAAGCCTAGGATCTAGTCATAGAACATTCCTGTTAACTATTCATAGAAGTCTATTGAAAAAACCCTCACCATTAGAAATTTTAAAACTCTTCTTTACTCTTCTTGAAGTTCCACATGTTGGTTCTAACCTCTAGCACTTAGTATGTGGAGCCAATATCGTAGAGATCAAGAGGAGTCCCCATAAGACTGTTTGGCATTAGGGTTAACTCTGGGTGGTTTGATCTTGGTCAATATTGCACAACACACTTGATACCCCTCACCTGCACATATAACCTCAACCCTTAACCAAACATGCCTAACTTGATCCCTTACTCTATCAATAACCATTAGCTCTAAGCTAAAGTTTGGCTAAGAATAGCACATGGAGGATCCATAATGGGATATCCCTTGGTCTCTTGGCTCAAAAGAGGGTAATTTTATTATTAGCATCCTAAATTGATCTCATCCTACCCAAATACACAATTTAGCCTTTTGCCCCCAAACTTTTTCAAAATAACCAAATTTCCTTTGAAACCCTAAATTTTCCCAAATTACCCAAACTACCCAATTTTGTTCAAAAATCATCTGGAACTTTTTTAAACCACCCAAATTGCCCAAACATTCCAAATTTTCAAAATTCTCAAAATACTCCTGACTTTGCCAAAAATTACCTAATTGGCCTTGGTGGCCCAAATTTATCAAAACCTTCAAAAATCATTTCAAACACTTTCAAAACCAATTTTGACAACTCATGAAGCCCAATTTGACCAATTTTGACCAAAATCCTAATTTTGTCCTTTAAGGCCCAATTACCCTAAATTACCCCCAATTTCCATCAATTTAACTTCAATCTTCCCCAACTTCAATTCCAAATCAAAATTCAGCATGACCAATTCCAATTAAAACCAAATTGAAGCCCAATTGAACTCAATTTCAAAACAATTTCAAGCTCACTCAAAATCCTCAATTTTGACCATATACTCAAATGCCCCTAAATAATCAAATCAATTTCCCCAATTTTGAGTTCCAAACTCTTCATAGTGTTCCCCTTGGTCAATTTGATCCCTCAATTGGACTAGACTCAAACTCAAACCTAACCCAAATTCAACCCAAATCAAAATAACCAATTTTGCCCCAAAATTCAAAATCTCCCAAATTGAACTTCATAACCCCTCAAATTTCAATCCAATTGAACTCTAAACTTCTCATGACAATATATTACACCATTTTGAAAAATCAAATGAGCTAAATCTAAACCTTAGCCAAGCCCAAACCCAAGTTCAAGCCAATACCCTAATTTTGAACCTTAATCCTAAATTCAACCAAACCCATCTAAATTGACCAAGTCATGGTCACCATGGTCAACCTCTGAACCCTAAGGACCAACCTAGATCCACTTAACCCAACCTAGTTGAGCCATGGACCAAGGGTCCCATGAATTAGGGGATCTCCTTCCAAAATTAGCTAAACTAAGAGGATCTTTGACGCCATCCATCATGCCAACCCAAAAGTCCATCACCATTAAACTCCCTTGGCTCACCTGACAGCCACCAGCGCTGGCCTGGTCTACTAGCCTAGTCACCGGAGAACCCAAAACTGAGAGAGCCCCCTGTGGAGTTTGAACCCAATTCCACCCATCAAAGCTTTCTCACTCCTCCCATTGACACTTGCGTCATTTAGCCCTCCACCTTAGCTACCCTTTTCAGTCATTGGCTAGCTCTGGTGACCAACATGGCCATGGCTATTTAAACTCCACCTCCCACGACCAAAACATAATGCACAAAACCTTCGGGAGACTCTACCAAATTGCTCCCAAAGCTTCTCCATGACTTCCTAAGAACAATCCCACCATTTTCCCCCATTGAAATCCACCGTGTGAGCTCAATTTTTAATTCAAATTCCAGGGTGTTTTCTGCCATCCCATTAAACTACACCAAAGCTTAAATTAAACTACCTAAAAGCTTCCTCAGACCAAACGAGGAAGTTCCCCATCAAAATCCCCCTCTATTGAGCACTCTAACACACTTCTAGACCAAGGCCACATCACCCCTTGATCAAAATTTTTCTTAGGCTCAAACTCAGTTCATATTTGTGCTTGTAGTAGGAGCTTTATGGAGTCACAATGAACGTCTACAACCAACCCAATTGAGGCCTCATCTCTTGGGCTAAGGTATAGATAAAAAACCCTAAAAATTTCTTCAGTCTCATCAATTGTGAAGAGAACTTGTATTTCATAAAATTGTAACCAAACAGATAGGTTCTCCTTGACTAGATTAAGCTATAGAAACAAACCCCATGTGATTTGGTTGAGTATCGAGAGAGATCTTAAGGTTTTGGTGTGGAAGGTTCTCGGGCTAGAACAATTGGGGACGATGATTGAGAGCAGTTGGATCACGTGTGTATTAGATGGATGGCTTGGATTGCGCTGGATAGACTCTTGATGCATGAAGATCGAGCCGCGTGGCAGCTGACTCAGAAGGCGATGTCCAATGGAGTGCGACACGTGCGGATTCAGAGATGCCGATGATGAGCTGATAAGTAGGAAATTAAATGATTTAAATGGTTTGAATAATTCCAGAGATTAGAAAATCCATAACTTGGTATAGAAAAATAAAAAAAAATCCCTCTTACTCAGTGAACAGAGAAGAATATTGTGAAATAAAAATTAAAATTATTTAACATGTCTATGATTTTTAATTAATTAAATACCCTTAGGAACATTTTAATTCTAATTAAGTAAATAATAATCATCATGACATGAACTTTTAGGGGTTGATTCCTCGTGTTAATAGCAATGTTCTCTGATTATTCCAAGGTTAGAGAGCATCTCTAGCTTTGAAATCCTAATTTTCAGGCCTAGTTGTCTATTTTTACTTAAAATAATTATATAAATTTAAATATAAATCTGAAAAATATTAGACTTACTTAGGTTGGTGCCCTTTCGTTAGAGGACTCTAGGAAAAATATAAACTAAGTTTAAATGTGTATGTACATTACTGTGGTTAATTAAATCATAGAAACTTACTATAATTAAAATGAATAAAATAATATTAAAAAATTAACAAAAAATGTTCCACATTGTAAATAGTGATTAGTTTAACTTACTGTAAAAATCTGAAACTCATTTGAACTAATTTGATCACTGAAATTTATTTTCTAAGTAAAATGATACTTTTGCATTAAAATAATTATAGTCAATTAACTATAATTAGAAAAATTATGAAAATTAGTTTTCTGAGTTCTTTGTGATTATGGGCACTTATAAAAAATAAAATTTATTTTAAAATAATTACTTCATTTTTGAGCTGTATTTTTAATTAAAAAATAATCAAAAATTCCAAAAATATTAAAATGACCCAAATTTTTCCTAAATGTTCCCTCATTACTTAGGATCCCTTAAGATATTTTTTCTTAATTTTCTTAATTTAGTTATGCATTTTTAAATGCCAAAAATGTATTTTTCTTAATTTTTCCATTAAAATAATTATAATAAATAAAATAAGAGTCATAAAAATGAAAAGATTGTTTCTCTAGGTTCTCTTGACTTAGGGAGATTTAAGAGAAAATAAAAAGTGATTTTTTAAATTAAAACATATTTTCTATTTAATTAATCACTAAAATTAATAATTAATTTTAATAATTAAAATGTAATTTGGAAACTTATAAAATTTTGTCTAAGTGGTCATTTGACATGGTGAACCTCTAATAATTTTTCCCATGAACAAAAACACTACTTTGATTAACTAAATAAATTAATACTGAAAATCCTATTCTTTGAGTTAAAATAATTATATAGATTAAATAAAAATTGGAAAAATCACATTTTTCTCCTATGATATTTTAATTGACTCATGAGTGGGGTACCATAAAAATTTCAAAATCATTTGAGTTATATTTGTTGATTTATGAGGTGGAGAGCCCTAGAGGCAAAATGATAAATTTGGATTTTGATGCCCTAATTGAAATTTATGATTAACAAAAGGGTAAATGGGTAATTTTGATCATAGTGAACTTTTATGAATGTTTGAAAGATAATGGATTAAGAGGTAGAACCCAACTTGCACATTTTCATGATAAGGGTAAAATTGTAATTTTATAAATTATTATGACTTGGAAGTAAGTTTAATTGGATGATACTAAAGTAGCGGGCTTAAGTTAGGAAGATAATAAATCAATTATTTGAAGCCCCTAATTGGTGATTAGATGATATCATGACCCTTCAGTGAGAATTTGATTTCATTTGATTTAACATTCCTAAAATACAAATTTACTCATGAAATTTTTAAGAGCTTAATAGTGAGCTAGGCTTAATTCAAGATTGTTTAGTGAGATTTTGAGTAGATAATATAATTGATTATGAACATTCAAAAACACTACAAACTCAACTTTAATCTGGGGTATAAAATCATTAATGACTTTGAGTTTATCCCTCTGAGCATTCACTCACATAACTTTTAAATAAAACATTAAATGATTGTACGGTTGCTCGCTCATAAGGATAATTAAAGTGTTAAGGTTCACTGAGCATAGGGTGTATTAATTCATTGAAACTAAATCTAAATTTGGATGATTAATTGAACAATATAATAAGATCAAATGAACTCGAAATGTTTCAAAGGATTTTAAAAGTTGTTCAGGGTTATGCCCCAAACATTTTAGAATCCTTTGGATATTTTGAAGGACAATTGAACTTATTATTATTTGTTCAAGAAAATCATCCATTAAAACCTTTAAAGACCCATAAAGTTATGACCTAGGGTTTGATAATTACACCTTCAACTGATCTTCTTGTTTTCCATTCAAGCAATTTATTTAAAATTTCCCGCAAGATTATATATATGCGTAAATTCTAACATTTCAGAGAGAGTGTGAGAAGTTGACAGGTACACATTTACATTTTTGCAATGCAACTTCCCTTCCTTTTACTTCATTGCATTTCATACATGTACTTGCTTCAATTACAAAACCTTTTTCAAAATTTAAAATTACAAAACTAATTTTCAAAATTAAACAACATTTTCAAAACTAAACAACAAAATAACAATTTCACAACACGTTATTTTGAATTTACGTAAGTCCCTCGGATGAGGTAACCCAGGGTTGCTAACAAGATCTTCTTAGTTTAAATGAGCTTAAAAACTCGTTTAAGATAAGTAAATTCAAAAGAAAATAGTGGTACTGAAACGGGGGAATCGTGAGATCCTAACCGTTGTCGCTCTAATCAACTTTAACCCTCCCTTATATTGACTTGTCATTTAAACATTCAAACCTTAGAATTTAGGAATGCTACTTCGCCGAAGAGCTTCCAGCTAGCACCGTGGGCAGCATGACAGATGGATCTAGAACAACAATCTCTTCTTTAGATATAATCAACAAAACCTAGGATTTCAAGGTCATTTGTCTAGTGCAACAAAAATCCTCACCTTATCTTTAGCCTTTGCACATTCATGTTATGCAAATTAAGCCCTAATTCACTTTAGGATTCCTAGGTTTTCGTTCGTAATGACATAAATCCTCATATCTTTTAGGTTATTTGTATGATTATGTCATGCAAATGTAAGCCCTAAATAATAATAATTGGCAGGATGAAACATTCAATAATTTCCTTCCCGAAATTGAAGTCAAACGATATGATAGCTTGGGAAGTCAATGAGCTTCTCCGCTGGATCTTTGACAAACCCTAGTTTTCTCCCTTTGAATTCCATAACAATGTTCCAAATTTGAGTCTTTCCCATTTGACACTCGTTGGTCCAATCTTTGAAAAGTCATATCCATTGAAATTCTTGAAGAAAATATTTTGTGATCTAAATTGAGAGTTTCCTTAAGATGTCTTGGTCATTTAAGATGCAATTAAGTATAGAGACTTGGCCTTATAGGAAACTTAATATAAACCCAATCTAATCTTTTATATTAGATATGAGAATTTGTTGGTCAACATAAATGGTTTCACATACTAAAATAGATGTCATAAATATTTTAATTTATTTAATCGAGTCGCACAGGTAAGTAATATGTTTATTTTTTGGGATAGATGTATCACTTACGGTGTTGTGCTTTCTTATTTAAACTATTATTTATATACGATCGGTTTGGTCTCGTATTTTCAAAATTAAAGCATTATCTTTCCAAAATTATATATATATATATATATATATATATATATATATATATATATATATATATATATATATATATATATATATATATATATATTACATGAAATCAAACTCCACTTTTCAACGACGAAAAGGAGACTGACATGATTGCTTTCTGTTGAAGAAGGAGAGGGAGACTTGGGCTAAATTTATAGGTGAAGGAAAGCGAGTAGTGAGGGGATTAGGGAGTGGGAAAGGAAGTAGGGGTGGCTTGGAGGAGAAGAAGATGGTGGAGGAATGATTGCATCGTGAGAAAGAAGGAGGGAGGAGTGGTGACGGCTGGTGAGATGTGAGAGAGGAACGAAAGAGAGGGAGGAAAGATTTTCATTTGTTTTTTTTAATATTTTGCATGAGTTTTCACAGGGGAGAGAGGGAGGGTGGGACGTGGAAAAAAAATATTCTTTCATATATATATATATATATATATGTGTGTGTGTGTGTGTGTGTGTGTGTGTGTGTGTGTGTGTGTGTGTGTGTGTGTGTGTGTGGGTGCGTGCGTGCGTGCGTGCGTGCGTGCGTGCGTGCATATTTTTTATGATTTGTTATTTTGTTATTATTATATATATTTATTTTCTTATTATTTCTTTTATGTGTGTGTGTATATATACACATATATGTACACACATATATATACATACATATTAATTATCATTATTATTATTATCATTTATTATTATTACTATATTATATAAATATATATTTTTTATTTTGTTGTTTATTTTCCTCTTTTTTATGTGGAATTTAAATTTTTAATTAAGATTTTAGTTAAGGGCAATTACGATTTAATAATTTGAATTGTCAATTAATCGGATTATAATGTGTGTGTAGTTTGAATTATGATGTATGTGTATAGTGTATGTTTGTGTGTGAAGTTTTAAAGCAATAAACTCTTAAGTCCAAATGGTCTTCTTATGGCATCCCCAATCCTTATAGAAACTAGACTTGAGTTTCAATATGCTGGTTCCAATTGACTCAATTAAATATTGAGAGTTTGAAACCACACATGTGAGACTACAATGAGTTAAGAAGTGGTTCAAATTTTTAAGTAGTTGTGGGTTCTAATACTAGTTCGCTAGGATAGTCGGTAGGAAAATCATATGGCTAGATCCTAGGTTTTAGGAGAAAGAGTTAGACCTTGTCAAAAATTAGGTCAACAAATGAACCCCCAATGTGTGTGGTGAGTTAGACTAGCACATCACACGTATTAATTTTGACCAAAATGATCAACAAAACCAACACAACCGTCTAAGCCAACATACTTATAACATGGTGGAGAAAATTTTTCAAATTTGAGCAAACTGGGTTCAAATTGAAAACGTAGGAGAGTTTATATTGGGGAAATACCATGTGTATTTTTAAATTGTAGTTGTGAATTTAAACTTTTGAACTTTGCGTGAGATTTGATTTGATTCATTTTGTTTTTGTGCTTGATTTTGATTTTGACTTCGATTTTGATGATTTAAATTTCATGATTTTTGGAATTTTTGAATTTACAAAATCGAGGAGATCAGGTTAAGATGAATAACGCGAGGACTCACATCCAACTCCAAAATCTTTCGAAAAAAATTTCACTGCATTGGGAAAGAAAGCTCAGGGACTCATATCCAACCCAAAAAGTAGTGGATGAGAATTAGAATTTAGGTACTAACCCCAAGATTTAACTTTAAAGTGATCAGATTTCATATACCGACTCTCGAGAATTGATTTAGAGGTGGTCGGCCATCATCTGTTGATCCTCAAATTTTGATTTTCAGGTGTTTGGCTATCTTGTGCCGATCCTCAAAATTTGATCATGAGGTGGTCGGCTATCATCTGCTGATCGTCAGGATTTGATTTTGAGGTGGTTGGTTATCATCTGTCGACCCTCAGAATTTTGATTTAGAAATGATCAGCTATCATCTGTTGATCCTCAAGATTTGATTTTGAGGTGGTCGATTATCATCTGTCGATCCTCAGAATTTAATTTAGAGGTGATCGACTATCATCTATCTATCCTCAAGATTTGATTTTGAGGGGGTCGGCTATCATCTATCGATCCTCAGGATTTGATCTTCTTTTCCTTTTGTTTTAAATTTTCTTGACCTTGCAAAATTTATTGTGATTATTTCACGTGCTATTTTATTTTACACATATATATGTTTCGTATCATTCTTTATTTGTCACAATATGGGCCAACATCAGGTCAATTGGCTTTATATTGATCACACAAATGTGGCCGTCCAAAAACACGTGTTGAAACCAAAAGGTGATCTTTTTTATTTTGACTGAAATGTGGTGCAACTGAATACTTGTTGAAAACATCCCTTCAATAACATGAATCCATAACAATATTGTAATCTCATATATCATATTGTCTCTGCTCTGGCACTGTACAAAAAGTGACAACCATACCTCTATTGTCTGAGGCTATGCTGAGATCAAGCTAACCTCTTAAGCCATGCTCCAGGACGGAAGTCCCCTTGCGTATACTTAGAGGTAGGGCTATCTCACAGCTCAAGTGGTTGGAGTCAGTCCAAGTCTGGGTCAGGCTGATATCCATATGATGCCTTACTGTCATGCATCCTCTGGAACGTGGCTAAATAGGTTCGATAACATTTTGCATCCCAATAGTTTTTCGCGGTCTGTTTTTCAATACAACAACCCAATTAAGTTTATCCCTTACTTAGCCAGGATATCGAAGATAATAAACTTGATCAACTGACGTGCCATAATATTTTGCATGTCTAGTATTCATTTTAACTTCAGAAATATCATACTACAGGTCGAGTGTCCATTTTTCATGATTATGAACATAATCAAACCACTCATAGTTAAAAATGTAGAAATTGCATTCAACATGGCCTAGATATTGCAATTGAGCTACTTCGATTAGTATATCGTAATAACTAATCTTGTTATCTGTGTGTATTTTATCTAACAAAACAACACAATTATAAGTCTACTTTCCCTCACACCAAGATCTCTTGTGAAATTTGTAACTGTTCACTTTAAATATTTATCATGTCTTGACAATATGATTAGGTCCCTGGGCAAGATCTAATAAGCCCTTGTCTGTGACTCCATTGCTTATATCATGAACCTAGAAGTTCCAAAGCATAATTAGTTTTACTATGAAGAATACATGTACCCATGAATTGAAAAGTTACTTTAATGTATGTGTAATTTAAACCATTTTGAAAATTCTTCTTCGATCTTCTTGCTTACAAGAGATTCATCCCCGATGTTCAAGCTCTTAGTAAATAACCTAGGGACATCATTTTTATTTGTATGCCTGAGTTAATTGGTAGAGCATTCCAAATAATGACTGAGAAAATTTTTTATTGAATTTAAATTTGTTGTACGAATGGTCGCGCTTCATCCTAGTTTATTAAAATAGATAATGCATCTATTTAAAGCTCCTATCATTGAGGTAACACGTAACATGCCTACCTAATGGTTCACCAGATATCTGGAATATGGATAATTCTATTTACGAATGCATCTCACCAACAATTTCATTTGTATGTTGCTCTTGATCGAGGTAATAAGATTATAAATTAATTATCTAATGTAATAGGTATGTCTTACATATTGATCCCTCTAGACGTTCTTTATTCATAACAGTCTTTTTTATTTTATTTAGAAATTTACACGGTTGAGTGATTTAAAAAAAATAAAGTTCTAGCTCACTTGAAAATAGAAGATATACCTCTCAACACGATACATCCATCAGTATTGCATTTGACTCCTAAATATGACCTCATAACAGTTGTATAGGCTGATGTTCCATTGAGTCAAAAAAACTGAAAGGAAATATCTGTTCGAGCTTGCATAGCAATAACGGAGCACTCACATCTAGACATCTTAGAGATTCAACATTCATAGTGCCTGCGCACAAGTCCTTGAAGAATGTACTGATTTCGATCAATGGACCAAGTACCGACTTTGGCAGGACATTGAATGCATTAAGTAATAAGCACTGCATAAAAATATGGCAATCATGACTCTTTGTATTAAATATTTTCCCCATCCCAATATCAAAACATCAGCTCATGTTAGAAACACAACCACTTGGAAACTTCAAAGAATGCATCCACTCTAAAATTGGTTTTTGTTCATCCAATGCCAGCTAATATGTAGTTTTGGCCTTTATTATTTTATATGTATTTGTCTCTCATAGTTTCAACCCCCTCCTCTTATAATACTCATTCAAGCCTATTCTTGCTTTGGCGATGTCTTTTGTTTTTCCCTTGATATCCGAAATAGTTATAAATATATTATCAAAAAAAATTTCTCAATATGCATAAAATCTAGATTATGCCTAATCAGATTGGTTCTCGAGTATGGAAGATCCCAAAATATACTATGATTCATTCAATTATATGTAACACCAAAATTAGGAAGATGATAGATACTAATTCGTGACACTTGATT
>NEWO01000603.1:312044-336076 GCA_003013225.1 Phalaenopsis aphrodite | reverse complement strand
GGTGATATTTATTAATTGACTATTGGATGGGACAAATAGAATGCAAATCTCCCTTGGATCGAGCTTCTCCTTAATGAGGTGCTGGTTAATCTCTACATGCTTGGTGTGATTATGTTGGACCAGATTATGAGCAATGCTAATGACTTCTTTATTATCACAGAATAACTGGAGAGGAATTGATGTATTTAGATATATTTAATTTCTTTTTTATTTACACATATTTTTTAATGAAATTTTGCTTTAATGGAAAATATTTTTATATTTATGATGTAGGTATAACGGGTAGGAGCATTGGAAAGAATTTGGACTGAATCGGAGTGAAACCGAACCAAATGAAACAAATGTGTTAATTGTGGTCTGATGCCTAGGCGCCCACTTTTGGGCGCCAAGGTTTTGCAGATGAACACCTTGGCGCCAGGTTTTAGGCGCCTAGGCACCCAAGCTTCTTGAGCAGACAGAGAGCACGATGCTTAAGTGCCGCAAATTGGGCGCTTAGGTGTTGCAGTTCAGATAGATATTTTCTGCACGACTCTGGGAGTTATTTTACGGGTGCTAATGATATAGATGGGGAGTTTTGACAATCATAGGGGTAGGGAAGAAGTTTCAAGTCCTAGAATTGTCCATTAACAGTAGGTAGGAGTAGGAGTTTTTGTTCTGGAGAAATTTGAGAGAATCTGTAAGTGGTTTACGACAGCATCTTGTGTAGAACTATGGAAAACATCGTCTGGTGGAGTTTGTTTCTCTTTTCAGAGGGCAAAAGCTAAGTATCGTGTGTAATCTTATTTGATTATTTTTGTAAAAATATTTTTGGTTAATTTACTTTGATTAAATGAAGTTTTCTTTGGTGTTTATCATATCTAGTGAGTAGATTTCTGATAGTTTTGTGTTGTGATTGATAGGTTAAATTTGTAGGATTGTGAATACTTTGAATTGATCTTTATTTTCATATGATGAGTATATCCTTAAACTTAATTTACATGTTGTACTGACCATATAACTTATTAAAATTCGTTGTGACCTATTAAGACTCGAAAGAGCAGTGGCGAAACAACTTAGAATATTCACATTGTGCGAATGACTATGAAAGATGAGTCATGAGGCAATGCAACATAGGGAGATGCATATCAATAAAGTTTTAATTAGGCGTTTTACAAGTGACAAACGAAAATAATTACTAAAATTTGAATCATACTCATTTATGCACTCAAAAGAGGTGAAATGAGTCTTATGCTCCTGTTGTCACTACCACATTACAATTCTTAGTATTAACTCCTACATTCTACCTAGGAAATCACAAGAAAAAAGTACCTTTATCAATTTTGAATTTCACCTGTATAATTGATCTAAGCAAGTTTAACTTAGGAGTAGAAATATACTTAGGCTTTTAGAAATGGAGAGTCAGCTGCAGAGCCAAGGAGCTGCCATTAAGAATATAAAAACCAATTGGCGCAAATCGCTAACTCACTCAGCAATTGTCCTCACGAAATTCTTTATAGTAGTTCCGAGGTGAATCTTAAAAAGAAGAATAGTGAGCAATTGAAAGCAATAAAGTTAAGGATTGGAAAAGAATTGGAGACTATAGTTCAAAAGAACGTTAAGTTGAGAAAGAAGAAAGAGGAAATCAAATGACCTATGAAAGAAATTCCTAAGAAATCTGAAAAATCTAGGGAGAACCCCACCCAAAATTTAGGAGACCCTTAAAATATCTTATAGAGATCAATTTCTCATAATTTGAAGGAAGACATTAATATGCAAATAAGAAAAATCTTTGGGAGAACATTTGATTTAGAAAGCACCATTAGGAACAATAATCTGAATCGATCTTGTCTATGCCCTCAAGATGATTATTATAGAGCCGAGAATGATAAGTTTCAAGAAAAACTGATATTTGAGGATTTAGTAGAACTTCCAAAATTGGCAAAAAATTGGGCGATTGATCGGGAATTACTAATTGGAATTTTGATCCGAGAGGAATTCTTATTCGTCGGGCTGACGACGTTAAACCAAGCGCTCTTTGGGAGACAACCCAAGGTACATATACATTAATATGTTTTTGAGTTGTAACTCTTTGTGGTGTGTTTTGTTCGTTGTTTGCGTGGATTGGATTGTTGGATGTTGATTGTGGATGTTAGGATTGTGTGTGGATTGCTTGATTGTATGTTAGTACAACTAGATTTGATGTTTCTCTATGTTTAGTTTTCATACTGTCCTTGAGATGCTGATGTATTACCTTTTTAATAGTTGTACTGGACATTATTTGTTAATATATGTAAATTTAAAATATTTCTGAACAAATATTCTAATGCTTTTAATTATTTCTATGTTGATATGTGCTCTAATAGATTTTTTTCAGTTAAGTTTTTCTTCTACTATGTGTAGTTTAGATTTACTTTCTACCGCATAATGTTATGTCTTGTGGAATACTTGTAAATGTTTCTGATAGTCTTATGTGGTAGCACGTATATACATGTTAAAAATCAAGTTTGAGGTGGTGAAAAATCTTTATAAAAATTAAATTTTATTATTTTCAGTAAACTACATATTAATTTGATTTCAATGCAAAATGATTTGTGATATGCGGTATTATCTTAAGGGTATTATAATTTTGATTTTGGGAATGAAATAGAAGACTTAGTTGTAATTTTTAGTGAAAAAGATTTATACTATTTAGTAGAAGACTATGGGAAAATGATTTTACTATTTATAGTAAAAAAAATATATTTTTGAAAAATTAAGGATTCTTAGATTTATACTTTTAAAAGGATTGAGACTATTAAATGTTATTTTCAAACTAATACTACCTTTTTCAAGTATATTGATAAGTTGTTAACTTTAAAATGAGGAAGGTGAATTTTAAAACTATTTAATGTCTATCCAGATATGGTAATTCTCACAAAAAGTAAGAATTAAAAAGTTCCTGAAAAAAAAAAGTGAGGAGAAGCTTGAGGAGAACCTGGTCAAAAATTGGTTTCACTTGAATTTTATTTGAAAAAAAGACTTAGAAACAATCCTGAACTTGTTATTATTTTCAAAAGTATTAGTAAAACTTTTACAAATAGAGTTTTAAATTCTAATTTTATATTTTCTAGGAAACCTAAGTTTAACAAATTACAATTAACTTTGAACTAGATAGAAAATCAGGATTCATAAGTTTAATATTACATATTCTTATACTCTAGTTTTAGTCTGATCAACTATAACTTCTTCTAGGTTATACTACAACATTTCTCGAGCGGAATTGTAGGAAATCCTAAAGAAATCCACTAACTCAAATCAATATATTTGGTTTTTAAAGTTGAAGTGTTACTTGAAGACGAGAAATGATAAGTTTGGGGGAATTTGAGATGTCTTTGGATATACTTAATTTCTTCTTTATTTTACATATGTTTTTGAATGAAACTGCAATTTAATGGAAGATATTTTTATGTTTATGGTGCAGGTATAACTGGTAGGAGCATTGAAATGAATTTGGACTGAATCAGAGTGAAACGAAACCAAATTGAGCAAATATGCTGATTGTGGTCTGGCGTCTAGGCGCCCACTTTTGGGCGCTTAGGTGTTGCAGACAGAGAGCACGACGCTTGGGCGTCGGAGACTGGGCGCTTAGATGTTGCAGTTCATACAATTACTTTCTGCACGACTTCGAGAGTTATTTTACCGGTGTTGACAGTTCAAATGGGGAGTTTCGACAATCTTAGGAGTAGGGAAGAAGTTTTAAGTACTGGAATTCTCCA
The DNA here is from genome assembly GCA_003013225.1 of Phalaenopsis aphrodite. Classification (NCBI taxonomy): domain Eukaryota; kingdom Viridiplantae; phylum Streptophyta; class Magnoliopsida; order Asparagales; family Orchidaceae; genus Phalaenopsis; species Phalaenopsis aphrodite. Next base: position 332,342 of record NEWO01000603.1, on the reverse strand, counting down.
AGGACAGTAGGTGGTAGGAATTCTTGTTCTAGAGAGATTTGAGGACAAATTTGAGAGAATTTGTAAGGGGTTTACGAGAGCATCTTGTGTAGCACCGTGGCAAACGTCGTCCAGTGGATTTTGCTTCTCTTTTCATAAGATAATAGCTAAGGATCGTGTGTAACCTTATTTAATTTTTGTTGTAAACACATATTTGATTAATTTGCTTAGATTGAATGAAGTTTTCTTTGGTGCTTATCATGTGTAGTGAGTAGATTTTTTATATTTTTCTCTTGTGTAGATATGTTAGATTTGTAGGGATGTGAATGCTTTGAATTGATCTTTAGTTTCATATGATGAGTATAACTCTAAACTTAATGTACATATTGTATTGGCCATATAATTTGTTAAAATTCGTTGTGACTTATTAAAACTCGAAAGCACGGCGGCGAAACAACATAGAATATTCACATTATGCAAACAACTATGAAAGATGAGTCATGAGGCAATGCAACTTAGGGAGATGCGTATCGATATAGTTTGAATTATTAGTTTCACGAGTGACAGACGAAAACAATTACCTAAATTTGAATCATACTCATTTATGTACTCGAAATAGGGTAAATGAGTCTTATGCTCCTGTTGTCACTACCACACTACAAATCTTATGATTAACACCTATAATGTACCTAGGAAATCACAAGATCAGTCTTAAATTTCAGCTTCTTAATTGATCTGGGTAAGTTTAACTTAGGAATAGAAATATACTTAGAAGTAGTTGTTAGAAAAACATATTTAGTGATCATCCAAACATGGACCTGAAAAAAGTATGCTAGAATTCACCCTTAGGTTGTTATTACTACGAAGCCTCTGCCACCTTTCCTGTGATCAATATTCCGAACTCAAGTAGAGCCCTATATTACAAAAGCAATACGTGTACTTGCGTAGGAACCTTGACACTTAGGTGGAGATTGTGAATTAAATTAAATTATCATTAAAGTGTTAGTAGTTGTTGTGGTTGTCAGGAATAGATACCGGCATCGTGGAGCAAGATGCGTAACTAGAGAGTTTCACAAATATTCAAGGACAAAAAGTGAAACTCAACTATAACACTGCTTTATGTCACAACCAACTATTTTTTCTTTTCTACATGACAAGATTTCCCCAGATGAATGAGGAATAACCTAAGATAGATAGTCGATCATGGATGGACCTGACCCAATCTGTGTCCGTATAAACAACAAAAGAATGAGAGGTGTGGCGTGAGAAAAACAAACCTGAGCCTGATGAGTCTTTTAAGGAGTGAATGATCATGTGGACAGTTCGGAGATGACGCTCATAGTTATCATGCATGAATTGACTAACAATACCTATTGTTTGACAAATGTCGAGGTGAGTATGAGCGTGATAATTGAGTTTCCCCACTAGACGTTGATAGTGAGCCTTGTTCACCGGAATCGTATTGGGAACATCAGCTAATTTCTCATTGAGATCCTTTGGGGTAACCACTGGTTTGCAAAGGATAAAGTTATTCTTTATCAATAGATCAATCACATATTTGTGCTAAGACAGACAAATGCATTGAGATGACCAATCAACTTCCATGCCAAAGAAGTACCAGAGCGATCTCAAGTCTTTCATTTCAAATGAAGTAGCAAGAATGCATTTAAGAGAGTCCAATGTTGGTAGATCATCACCTGTGAGCACAATGACAATAAGCATAGTAATTTAGCTATTGGAGGAATGCCGAAAGAAGAGAGTATGATGTCATTGGGTCTGTGAAAAACCATAACTCATTATCGCTTTTATGAACTTGTCGAACTAGGCCCTTGGTGATTGCTTTAGCCTGTAGAGGTACCTTCGCTGTTAGGACATTTTTCCTCAGGAGAAAGTAGAGTCGAAGCCTGGAGGGAGGCACATGTACACCTCTTCTGTGAGATCCTCATTTTGAAAAGCTTTCTTCCAACTAGAACAAGGGACAACAAGGTAAAGTAGGACCCAAATGGTGTTTAATTTAGCAATCGGAGCAAATACCTCCTCATAATCAACTTCATATGTTTGTGAATAGCCTTTGGCGACTAACCGAGCCTTGTTGCGTTCAAAGGATCCATCGAAGTTAAACTTGGGGCTAAAAATGCAGTGACACCCTACGACATTCTTACCTGGAGGAAGGTCCACAACATCCCATTTATGATTTCGTTGAAGGGTATTCATCTTATCCATTACTGTAGCTTTTCAGGAAGGGTCAGCTAGTGCTGCTTCAATATTGGATGAGAGATGATAATTCGTCGGGACATTAGCAAACGCTTTGTAGGTTGGCGATACATTGTAAAAAAAGATATATTTTTCCATGGAATAAAGAGAGCTTGTCTGATTACATACTTCAATAGGAAAACTCACCTCCTCATTCAGAGTGAGGTTAGTTTTGGGGATGTAGCTCGGAGTGAATTCTAGGTAATGTAAAGAGGTAGCTGTCTCTAGAGTAGGAACATCGGTATGAGTGCGTCGAGTACAAACATGGAGGATGAGAGGAGGTTCTGGTTGTTCGGTAGGTGGCAGATCCAGAGGGACAAAGGGCTCCTCGGATATGGTGATTGGAGAAATATCTACTGGGGTCAGATAAGGAATAGTGTCCAAGAAATCAAGCTCCCCCTCGCTTAAGGCATTGATGGGGAAATAGTGAATATTTTCAAAGAAGGAGACATCTACATTCACATAATGCTTTTTTGTGATAGGACAAGACACCGATAGCCTTTTTGAGTGTCAGAATTTCCAAGGAAGATACATTTTTATAGGCCTGAGATCAAGCTTGGGTTCAAGGGTGGTGAAGAACTGATTGAAATGGAAACATGACATCAAGATGGCTAATGGAGTTTGAAATTATGAGCTTTTGTGGGGATTCTATTGATGAGATAGATGACAATAACCATGACATTTTTCCAAAATTTTTTCGGCACATTAGATTAAAACATAATGAGGTGAGCCACTTCTAGATGGTATCAGTTTTTTTTCTCGGCTATCCCATTTTGTTGAGGAGCGTTTGTACGTGAGCTATGATGGATGATACCCTTACATATTTGGATGATAGAGTGAAAAATTCACTACCATCGTATGTTCGAAGAACTTGAATTGGCGTTTTGAATGGGTCAAAATGGAGTGAAAATCAAAACATAGGCCCACATCATTCGAGTGTGATCATCAACGAAGACACGGAACAACTGTTTATTAGTGTATCTGGAAGTGCGATAAGGTCCCCACAAGTCACCGTGCATAAGTGAAAAAGAAGCGGAAGGCGTGCAAGGGTGGGATGGATAAGGAACAAGATGATCTGTAACTAATTAACAAATCTCACATTTGACACTAGCAATATTTTTATTAGCAAACACTGCAGATACAATTGTTTTAAATATTAAAAAATTAGGATGACCTAAACGATAATGTTGCAACATAATAGAATATTTAGTGGATTGAGAAAAATTACAATTACTAAGAGAAGTGTCCTCGTTCTCCGTACCTTTAATCTTGGAAGAAGTAGAGCTCGGCTACTCGCTTAGCAGTTCCAATCATACTCCCGAACGCGATCTCGAAAGACACAAACATCAGAATAAAAATGAGCAACGCAATCCATGTTATGCGTCAGCTTACTAATAAATAACATGTTACACTTCAACAGGGGAACATGTAATACAGCTTCTAGAGTTAGATCAATTGTTAACAACTGACCCATTATCAGCAATAGAGTTACAGGAGTCATCAACAATTTTATCTGTGTCTTTCTCAGAGCATAAATAATATGTCGAGAAAGCTTAAGTGCATTTAGTCGTGTGATCCATGGCACCTGAATCAATGATCCATGGATTAGAAAAAGAAGTGAGCACCATACGAGTGAGATGTGGGAGGTTGACGGGCCGAACTAGATCCGAGCAATTTGATTAATTATTTTATTTGTCTCTTGAGTTCTGTTTGAGAGGGCTTCGTCGTTCGGCGAAACCCCTTCAAAAGCTATATCGCAGAACGACGACGAGTATCTCTAGTGTGAAATGTTAATTTTTTGCGTTCGTCCTTTCAAGCGTTTGAAGACACTCCGAAAACGGAAGATCAACAAACATTTACCAGAGGCAACTTTGCATGAGATTGAACGGAGTGAGGGAATTGTTCTCGAACGAAGATTTCAGAGTGTCGTGTGATTTCGAAGTGTTTCGAGTGGGCGTTGGTTGTACTGTAGCAGATTCAGATGTCGTAGTGAGACCCTCGTAGAGGAGGATTTTAGCTAAAAGGAAACTTGCAGCAAGTCGGTTGGAAGAAAACGCTCCAGGAACTAGCGGCTAAAAGGAATCGACAACTGAAAGGAAACTTGTGGCAAGGAACTCGCAGCTGAAAGGAAATGCTGCAAGAGATCTAGCCAGTAGGAGGGAAAAAACTGCAGGAACCAGGCGCTGAAATTTGGAGGGTTGTAGGAGATCTAGCCAGCATAGAAGGTTAGAAGACTTGCAGGAAGTTCCGACCACTAAGGTTTGATTCATGTCTCTGATACCATGTAGAAATTTGAGATCGAGAATGATACGTCCATTGATAGGAAAAGGGGTATCAATACATAATACATGTCTTAAATAAAAGGAAAGAAAAAATCAGAAATAGATCAACTAGGAAATACATAAATATGGAAAGGGTAGCAAATAAAGGCTAATAATATCTGCAGCAGAACATAGGCTAATAATTTTACTATATATATATATATATTTGAAAGCCCAAAGGCTAATATATTAAATAAAAAGTAGGGTACTTATAGATTTTGTGGAATATCCCAAACATGACACCCAACCCACACAAAAATCACTAAATCAAATGGTTCCAAAAAGGAGAAAATACAACAAAAAATATAAGAGATCTAAACAAAAAAAATAAAAGGTGTCAAAATAAGAGACCAGGTAGCTGGAGAGCAACCCAATTTTGCCTTGCCTCTGACTCTAGTTTTAAGGAATGAGCCAGCTAATAAATTGATTATATGAGTGTCATTGTCAGTAGTAACCAGCGTATCATCCAATAGATTCCCTAACTCGACTCGTCCTCCGTTCATTTTCTTCTTCCTCGTGTAGACCTGTCATTCCTCATTCGAGGATTGACTGACCTGATCAGCAGAATAGTCTGAAGTGTGCATGTTATGTGTAGGTTGTTGAACATTAGAAACAACTACTTGTTGTACCAGCTGATCTTCTATCAGGTCAAAGGAGCACTCCGTGTGTCTTGGCATATAAGTGGGCATTCTTCAATAACAGTAAGTGATATCAACACATTTGGATCTGTAACTATAGTAAGGTGTTCTTCATGAGGAACTGCAATGTTGGAAAGAGGATCGGATTGGACCTTCTCAAAAATGATGGTAGGTGGCTGATTTTTAGTAATATTCAGCTTTAGATGAGGATGCAAGCGATAACAAATTGTAGAACTATGACCTAACATGCTACAATGAGAGCAATAAGGAGGATGTAGTTCTATTTCAACATTTTTCCAATACCCGTTGTGATAGTGTCAATCCATATCTCATCCGGAGTTAGTTGAGTGATATTTCTCTCAACTAAAACACAAGTCACAGAGGGTGTGGTGACAACAACCGTAGGACTATCCACTTTGAGAGACTTACCGTAAGCAGTTGTTAAAGAGTAGATGATTTCTATGTTGAACAGATGTAATTTTAACCCTGGAAACTTTATTCAAACTAAAATGATAGGGGATTCTGCTTTTGGATCAAAACCGACAATTCACTTCAGAATTTTCATAAAACGATTGTCGATCTTAATAACTTTTTGAGAGAAAATGCGAGTGTAATTGACATTGTGAGATAGCTGAATAAGTATATGTTGACCGTCTAGTATACCAATGTTACAACTGCCCAATAGTTTCATAACATCAAATTCTTTCCTTATGATCTCCAGTTTTGGGTGACCATAAAGAAATTTCCCCACTAGAGCAAAACGCCAAGAGAATGCTAGAGCACCAGTTTCAACCTCAATGAGAATAAGTGTAGAGTTCCCATTTTTTTTTCCAAGCTTTTTAATAAAAGTGTGATCACAGCCACTTTCAAGAGCCTCCTGGTACGATTGTGGAACATTGCAGGACTTATCGATAGCAAAAGCAGACTCTAAACCTAGAGGAGCGGCACGAGCAGGAATGGGCAAGTCTCCGGCAAGGGCATTTGCATAGGAACGGAGCGTCGAGGCCATCTCCCTCACAAGATGGTCACGGTCAAGAAAAAAACGGTCTGACAGGCTGCAAGGAAGCGAGGGCGTTACATTGCTAGGCAGCGTCGAACAGAGATGACGTGAGCTAAGGGAGTTGCGAGCGACAGAGGCTGAGCTGTCGGACGCAGACCAGGGAAGCAACGTCGAGCAGAGACGACGCGAGCTAAGGGAGCTGCGAACGAACAGAAGCTGCTATCGAGACCCTAAGCAGTATCAAGACGACGACGCGAGCAATGGAGCAAACCTGCGAAACAGACGCCGACGCCGACGCAGANTCCATTGATAGGAAAAGGGGTATCAATACATAATACATGTCCTAAATAAAAGGAAAGAAAAATTCAGAAATAGATCAACTAGGAAATACATAAATATGGAAAGGGTAGCAAATAAAGGCTAATAATATCTGCAGCAGAACATAGGCTAATAATTTTACTATATATATATATATTTGAAAGCCCAAAGACTAATATATTAAATAAATAGTAGGGTACATATAGATTTTGTGGAAGGTCCCAAACATGACACCCAGCTCACACAAAAATCACTAAATCAAATGGTTCCAAAAAGGATAAAATACAACAAAAAAATAAGAGATCTAAATAAAAAACCAAAAGGTGCCAAAATAAGAGATCAAGTAGCTCGAGAGCGACCTGATTTTGCCTTGCCTCCGCCTCTAGTTTTAGGGAAAGAGCCAACTAATAAATTAATCAGATGACTGTCATTGCCAGTAGAAACCAACGTATCATCCAATAGATTCCCTAGCTCGAGTCTTCTTCCGTTCCTTTTTTTCCTTATCGTGTAGACCTGTCATTCCTCATCCGAAGATTGGCTGACCTGATCAGCAGAATGGTCTGAAGTGTGCATGATATGTGTAGGTTGTTGAACATTAGAAACAACTACTTATTGTACCAGCTGATCTTCTATCGGGTCAAAGGAGCACTCCGTGTGTCTAGGCATGTAAGTGGATCTTCTTCAATAACAGTAAGTGGTATCAACACATTTGGATATGTACCTATAGTAAGGCGTTCTTCATGAGGAACTGCAATGTTGGAAAGAGGATCGGATTGGACCTTCTCAACAATGATGGTAGGTGGTTGATTTTTAGTGATATTCAGCTTTACATGATGATGCAAGCGATAACAAATAGTAGAATTATGACCAAACATACTACAATGAGAGCAATAAGGAGGATGTAGTTTTATTTCAACCTTTTGCTAATACCCATTGTGAATAGTGTCAATCCATATCTCATCCGGAGTTGGTTGAGTGATATCTCTCTCAACTAAAACTAAAGCCACAGAGGGTCTGGTGACAACAAGCGTAGAACTATTCACTCTGAGAGGATTATCGTAAGCAGTTGTTGAAGAGTAGATGATTTCTATGTTGAACAGATGTAATTTTAACCCCAGAAACTTTATCCAAACTAAAATGATAGGGGACTCCGCTTTTGGATCAAAACTGACAGTTTTCAGAATTTTCATAAAACGATTGTCGATCTTGATAACTTTTCGAGAGAAAATGCGAGTGTAATCGACATTGTGAGATAGCTGAATAAGTATATGTCGACCGTCTAGTATACCAATGTTCCAACTGCCCAATAGTTTCATAACATCAAATTTTTTCCTAATGATCTCCAGATTTGGGTGACCATAAAGGAATTTCCCCACTAGAGCAAAACACCAAGAGAACACTAGAACACCAGTTTCAATCTCAGTGAGAATAAGTATAGAGTTCCCATTTTTTTCCCAAGCTTTTTAATAAAAGTGTGATCACCGCCACCTTCAAGAGTCTCCTGGTACGATTGTGGAACATTGCAGGACTTACCGATAGCAAAAGCAGGCTCTAAACCTAGAGGAGGGGCACGAGCAGGAATGGGCAAGTCGCCGGCAAGGGCATTTGCATAGGAACGGAGCGTCGAGGCCATCTCCCTCACAAGATGGTCACGGTCAAGAAAGAAACGGTCTGACGGGCTGCAAGGAAGCGAGGGCGTTAAATTGCTAGGCAGCGTCGAACAGAGATGACCCGAGCTAAGGGAGTTGCGAGCGACAGAGGCTGCAATGGAGCTGTCGGGCGCAGACCAGGGAAGCAGCGTCGAGCAGAGACGACGCGAGCTAAGGGAGCTGCGAGCGACAGAGGCTGCGAAGCAGGCAGATGAGCTGTCGGGCGCAGACCAGGGAAGCAGCGTCGAGCAGAGACGACGCGAGCTAAGGGAGCTGCGAACGAACAGAAGCTGCTATCGAGACCCTAAGCAGTATCAAGACGACGACGCGAGCAATGGAGCAAACCTGCGAAACAGACGCCGACGCCGACGCAGACGCCAGTATGGAGCGAGAGTCGACGATGCGAGGTCTTCTCCCTTCGAGCGGTAGAATCAATTGCGATCGAAATCGCCATTGGAAGCCCTAGCGGAGCTCTAGACGGCCATCTATGATCATATATATATATATATATATATATATATATATATATATATATATATATATATATATATATATATATATATATATATATATATATATATATATGTGTGTGTGTGTGTGTGTGTGTGTGTGTGTGTGTGTGTAGATTGTCCTTATGATTTTGCTTTGTACGTTGGGTAACAAAATTTTATGAGATATGAGATTTTTGATACTTCTGTTTTTGTTCACTTTTGTCCTCTTGTCCGCCATTGTGGATCACTTAATAAATTCCATTGAATAATCTGGGATGCTCAGTGGTGTGTTCTTTGTTTCATTTTGATGTGTAGGAGAGTTGGCTCTTCTTGTGGAAGGCCTAGGTGTTGGAGTAGATACGTCGATTGAGGAGTACATTATTGGTCCTAATCAAATCATTGATGACCAGGAACATATTGCTGATAAGGAACAAGTCACACTCTATGGTCCTGAAGAGGGTCTCTCATGGGTTGCACGTCCTGTGAAGGGCCAAAGTGTCCTCGGAAGTGCCCTTGGTGCAATTTCTCGCCATGGTAGCAGCTTGGAGAAACAGGGCAGCATTCCTCTCATGGATCCTCTGGTTACACTCTTTGGTAGCATCCATGAAAAGCTGCCTGGTCCTGAGATGGGAAGCAGGAGAAGCGCTCTATTTCCCAACTTTGGCAGTATGTTTAGTGTTACTGGGCCTAAAACTGAGCAGTGGGATGAGGAGACTGGCCCAAGAGAGGGTGATGACTATGTTTCTGATGCAGCAGGAGGGGATTCTGATGACAACTTGCATACTCCGCTGCTCTCTCGCCAGACAACAAGCATGGAAGGGAAAGACATTGCGCCTCCACATGCTGCTCATGGAAGTGTAGGGAGCATGAGGAGGAATAGTAGTCTTATGCAGGGTGGGAGTGAGGCTCTGACTAGTATGGGTATTGGTGGTGGGTGGCAACTGGCATGGAAATGGACGGAGCGTGAGGGAGCAGATGAGAGGAAGGAAGGAGGATTTAAGAGAATCTATCTGCACCAAGAGGGTGTGCCTGGTTCAAGGAGGGGTTCTGTTCTTTCACTCCCAGGTCAAGAAGTTCCAGAAGATACTGAATTTATTCAGGCTGCTGCTTTGGTGAGCCAACCTGCTTTGTATTCTAAGGACCTAATGGATCAGCATCCTATTGGGCCAGCAATGGTTCATCCATCGGAAACAGTTACGAAAGGATCTCTCTTGGCAGTTCTTCTAGAACCTGGTGTCAGGCAAGCATTGATTGTAGGTATTGGGATCCAAGTTCTACAGCAGGTATCTTTGTTTTTTTTCTTTTTTCAAAGAAATATTTATAACTATGATTTCTCTTGCTCCTTAATTATCTAACCTCTTGTAGGTCTTTTTATAACTATTCTCTTTAGGACAGTCGCTCCGTCCCCTAAATTTTTTCTTCATTTTTCAACTCGCTGTATTTTTGAGTCATAAGTTGGCAGTTTATATTGTTACATTTTTGGTTGATATACACACATATCACACAAATCATATGTATTTACATATCTAATGCCAAAGCTTTGATATTTACGTATCTGACATCCAAGTTATTAACATCACATAAAAGATATCACTTCTATTAAATTTTTGAATTTAAAACACACTTTCATGTATATGTTTTGAAGTGATTGTGACATTAAAGTACTAGACAATTAAATGTCAAAGTTTAGATCTATATATATTGTATGGTATATGCAAACCCTTCTACATTTTCTTTATATTCTCTCTAATAAAAAGGCCTTATAAATATTTGCAGACCTTGAAAGGAGAAATTTCTTGTTATTATCAATGGCTACTTAATATTCAAGTTTATATTATATAGAACTCCACATTATTGTTTGTTTTTGTTGTTTTTCCTGTGCCTTTTAAAATTTTTATAATTATGTTTTTTAATTGATACATTCTTACTTTAAAGTATACTGCCTACACTTGAAAGTTTTATGCTTGCTTATTTTTCTTAATGGTGACAAGTTGACACCCTATGTGGAAGTTGTGGAGAAGTTTTAAGTTTGGCAAAGCATATCACTAATATTTTTTCTGTTTGACCTTGTTGTTATATTTGATCAAGTAATAGTTTGTTTCTATGAACATGTAGCTTAAATTTGTGCAAATTTCTCATGCCTCTAAATTTCCTTTACATTTATTCAAAACAACTGCATGAACTGCTAAATTAATAGAAAATTCACCGAAAGTTTTCTTTCAAGCGCCCTACACCAGCACAACTGCTTAGTATATCAAATGCAAAGATTTTTTTTTAGTAAAAACAATTCAGTGCCAGAATTGTAGTTTCTGTGAGTCATTATGTATAATCATTATTTTTTTGTGATATATGATTTTTCAATTTGCTAATAAGAAACTGTGACGTTGCCGAGAAGGGGCTTTAGTAAATATATCGGTCATTTGAAGATACCCAAATCCAAGAAACGATCTGAGCATTCTTTGCCTCGCATTCAACAAGATCTCTCTGCTTTGTAAGTGTTGGAGAAGACCTATCAATATGATCCCAAAGCTCCTTTCCTTTCAAAAACAACTTGAACTGAAATTCCTACGTTGTATAATTCTTTCCCATAAATTTGATTGCTAAGATTAAATGTGTTTTCTCAGAAGACATTCTAAACAGAATTGTCACTCACAAGTTGATTATCAAGGAAGTTGTTGATCAAAATTAATCAGCCTAAAACCAAAGAAAACCGAGAACCAGCAATTCCAAGAATAAAAGGAAAACTATAGATTCAACAGTAGGAAATTTGTCAGTGATCCTTGAGTGTAAAGAAGAAAAGTGTGCACTGCCTTGAATTCAAACTGAGACCAAAGGAGAGGAAGCTGAAGCCGAACCCGATGATCCTTGAATGCGGAGAAAAAAAAATGTGCACTGCCTTGAATTCGAGCCAAGATCGAAGGAGAGGAAGCCAAAGCCAATGCCAAAGCCGACGATCCTCGAGTGTGGAGAAGAAAAGCATGTCGACGATCCTCGAGTGTGGAGAAGAAAAGCATCTCTACAATCTATTTAAGGTAACCTAATACATATTCCTAATCTAAATATACTCATCTATAAGGAAAGAATATGTACAATTAACAAGAGAGGCAAATCAGGAGAGAAATTGGAAACAATTTAAATATTTTAAATAAGAAAACTTTTAATTATAGGAAACTCCTAATTCAACGGTCTAATTTCTGTCATTCTTGATTGATATCTACATCTTGAGCTTATTGTATGTATTAGATTACTTTTGTTTTCTTGTGAGTTATGCTAAAACTTTATAACCCAAAGGAAAGTGGATGTGGTTAAGTGAAGATTAGAATGGAAAACTGAGAAGAGAAGAAAAATTCACTATCATGCTCACATGAACTTTGATTTTAGGCCGGACTACACAAGGCTACATAAAACTGGCTCTCCTCGTTAAGATTCGGATTTGAGCGTTATAAAAATGGGTATAGAATATGTTGTTCATGTAAGAATTACAACCGATGTACTGGAGGCATGTAGCCTAAAAACTTAGACTCTAACATAGGGCCCGTTTGAGGCGACAGTTTTGTCGCGGTGCAGCCTCCCGATGTGAACTGAGGATGTTTGGGGAGACATTTTTGTCGCGGAAAGCCACGTTTTTCCTAAACGCGGGTCGCGGGTTCGACCCTGTGGCTCGCATTTCTTACTTACCTTTTTATGGCGTTGCTCTGTTTTTTGGTGAATGATTGTGTGCCCTAACTTGTGTTCGCCATCTTCGATCTCTCGCTTCCTCTTCTCCTTCTCGCTTCCTCATCTCCTTCTCTCCCTCTGTGATTTATCTTCCCAGTTTCTCCCGTCTCTGTTCCCTTGTGGTAAACATCAATTTTTGCCGTTTTTATGAAAGATTAAATACATACCACTTCAATTCTGATGCACATACCTTCTGCACTTGTTATGGAAGTTTACATGCATATTACTCAAATCTTGAGTAAGTTACTATGATGTCGTTGTCATGGAAGATTACATACATACCACTTAATTCTGTTGCAGTTACATATCTTCCACCTAAAGTGTGCTTTTTTATGGAAGTTTACATAAATCCCACTCGATTCTTGAGTAGTTTGATGTCGTTTTTTTATGTTGAAATGGTTTTTGATTAGCTAATAGTTTGTTGTAATTTTTATGGAAGAATGCATACATAGACTCTTTCCTTGAGTAGTTTTTGATGTAGTCTTTAATGTTAAAATGGTGTTTTTTTTTTATGAAATGAAAGGTTTTGGGTGGTATACATGTTAAAAGTGATGTTTAGATGTTGGATATGTAAATACATACGAATTCAGTGGTATGTGAATGCTAATTTTTCTTTTAAAGAATTGGTGTTGTTGTGGTTTGATGTTGTGCTATGATGGGTCGTGTTGTATGGTGTGGTTGTGGCTGTGGATGGTTGTGGTTTGATACTGGTTGTGGTCGTGCTATGATGGGTGGTGTTGTGTGGTGTTTGATATTGGTTGTGGTTTGATGTTGGCTGCTTGTTGTGCTATAATGAGTGGTGTTGTGTGGTGTGGCTGTGGTTAGATGTTGGTTGTGACTGTGGATGGTTTTTATATTGGTCAGTGTTGTGTTAAATTTTTTCTTATGAATTATTAAATATATGGCTGTGACAATTTTGTTACAAACAACATTACTATAAAGGTGCATAATGGTCATTTGGCCAGAAACAGTTGTCACACAGTCGTTTTCAAACCGTAGAAAACAAAACAGCCAACCAACTTCCTTGTAGCAGCTACCTGTGGCAGCTAAGCGATAGCAGCTTATTGAGAAGCTGCAGCTGCCCCGAATAAACTCATAGTCTATTGTCAAACTGATAAGTTACTAGCTTTTTTGTTGGTAGCTATTGTATGACTCTTTCTGCTTGGGTGATGCCTGCATTGTGCTATTATGGCGAATTCATTATAGCCATAATGGTGTTTTTTTTTCTTTTAAAGTATTGGTGTTGTTGTGGTTTGATGTTGTGCTATGATGGGTCGTGTTGTATGGTGTGGTTGTGGCTGTGGGTGGTTGTGGTTTGATACTGGTTGTGGTCGTGCTATGATGGGTGGTGTCTACATCTTGAGCTTATTGTATGTATTAGATTACTTTTGTTTGCTTGTGAGTTATGCTAAAACTTTGTAACCCAAAGGAAAGTGGATGTGGTTAAGTGAAGATTAGAATGGAAAACTGAGAAGAGAAGAAAAATTCACTATCATGCTCACATGAACTTTGATTTTAGGTCGGACTACACAAGGCTACATAAAACTGGCTCTCCTCGTGAAGATTGGGATTTGAGCGATATAAAAATGGCTATTGAATATGTTGTACATGTAAGAATTACAACCGATGTACTGGAGGCATGTAGCCTAAAAACTCAAACTTTAACATAGGGCCTGTTTGAGGCGACGATTTTGTCGCGGTGCGGCCTCCCGATGTGAATTGAGGATGTTTGGGGAGACGTTTTTGTCGCAGAAAGCCACGTTTTCCCTAAAACGCGGGTGGCGGGTTCGACTCTATGGCTCGCATTGTTTCTTGTGTGATGCCTGCATTGTTTCTTGTGCTTGGCTATCCTAGGCTTGGGCGGGTGAGCGTTTGTGAACTAGACAGGTGAGTTTTACTTTAGTTCGACTAATGAGATCATCTTAAACCAAGCTTTGTGAGTCCTTTTAGGACCTAGCTGGCGAGTCGAACTTGAGCTCAGTTAGCATGTCAGTCCTCAGCTTGGCGAGTCCTCTCCCTTGGTGGTTCCACCCCTAGTATATTTTTGTTGTACATTTAGTTTTTCATTTCTCTTATATATTTTGAAGGCAAGTGCGAAAAGCATAAGTGAATGATAAGAAATAATTTATGTACGTGAACAATGTCATTACATTTAACAACTCCTTTCTTCCTAATAAATATTCCTTCTCATTTCATGGAGATCCTTACAAAGCCTTGGTGTCCTCTTTTTCTTTTTTAATGGCAATTGGGAAAGATGGGGGCTATGATGGGAAAACCGGACATCTGCAAGGATTCTTTGATAGCAAATATTAGGAAGAGGCAAAAGACAGATCTTTGTGAGAGAGAAAGATAAGTTGAAATTCCTCTTGATATATGACCTGCCTCAAGTTGATATGGGTTTATTGAGTGTAGATTGGTTTAGCGTTGACTTTCTTTTGAATTAAGTTGCCAATATATAATTTATTTATTCGATGTTAGCATTATAAAACTTTACCATCATTGTCTCAAATATTTTTTTCTTTACTGATTAAATTTGAATATATAATAAACTTAGTATAGACTTTAGATCCTCCTTATTGGATTCTTTATAATACTTGTCCATCATTTTCTCACTTGGGATCAAGTCCTTGAGAGTCTTGTTAGAGAACAGATGATTGTTGATGATGGTGATCACATGGGATACTCCGTGATGGCAAATGATATGTAGAAATAAAATTTCAAACTATCTTTGAAGTCATTTTGTTGAGCACTTTGATTTTTATCCATATTGTATGGTAATCAATTATGAATTTTATAAACTTATTATGTCCTTTGGATGGCAGAAGTAGGCTGAGTAAATCGTTGCCTTAAATGATGAATGACCAAGGACTTGGAATTAACTGTAAGTTGTACGATGGTTGAAGCTATATATGGGAGTGACTTTTTGACATCGTAGGCATCTATTAGGGAAGTACTCTGTCTTTATGAATATCTGGCTATAAATAGACGTGTATTTGTATTCAGTTGGTTAATGTTAGATCTCTTTAGTGGCTACTACACTTGCGTGAGCACGTCTTTAATGATAAGTGTGATTTTCTTTTTGCATACACACCTTATGTAGGGCAAAGTTGTCATTTATGAGCGTATAAAGGGTGGTTCTGATCTTAGTCTTTTTAGATCTTTGATAGTAGGTGAGATGCTGCCAGACTTCAAATAATGAATCAGTGAGTTGAGTCATGTTGGGTCGACTAGGATGTTGTCTTCCATGACTTCTTTGTCAATTGTGGTTCGAGCAATCTCTATAATAGATTTGTCGTTTTGATTCCTAGTTTCTTAGATCATGTTAGTCAATTGCTTTTGTTCTCTTGAGACTTACTCAATTTTAAAGGATTCAAATTTATCTTTTTTTACTCTAGTTTCAAAGGAAGTACTTTTTGTAACGTACTTCTCTTGCTTTGTAAAGTCCTTCGATTTGATTGACCCTAAATTGAGTCTTAATATACTTGTAGATGCTTGGCTATGATTCCGGCTACAATTTTATGTTAATTATCAAAGCTTTGTATCTGGCCTGTTTATTTATATTTGAGAGGTTAATTTGGGTTGCAACACTGCATTTACTAATAGAACTTTTGTTGTGCTCTTTAAGGAAATTTCGGTTCCAACTCCTGTCGCTTGAGAATTCATTTGCGTATAATAACTAAAGTATATCGTCCTGGTATTTGCTTTTTTTTATGTGCCTCCAATTGTGACGTCAGCCAAGGCTTGTGTTTTAATAGCTGTCCTGGGCGTGTTATTAATTCATTGAGCTTGATCGACGACTTAAGTAGTTGTCCAAAATAATTCAGCTTCATCAGTCGACTTTAGGGGATGGTTATTTGATGACTTATGTAGTGTGCGATATTTTTAAATGTGCGTATTAAAGTGCCTTCTCGCACAAAGCATTGTGGTTCTGCTTTGCTTCACATTTGCATGGAAATTGTGCAGTAAGTCTCGTTTTGTATGAGAAGTGCTCTGCTGTGGTTACATGAAGCGCATCTTAATGCGCCTTCGAGCAAGCTTTTGTTCAGTAGATCAGCCTAGCAATGTTAGGATATCCGGTTTATTAAATCTAGGCAATCTACTCTTGTCTGTGCCCACAGCAGTAGAGAAGACTTGGCCCTAATTTTTTTATTCCTTGCAACTTTTTCCACTTGATCGGGCACATCGACCCTCCTTTGATAGCTTCCACTCAACCAACCTCCATGCGGCTTCTTTCATTCAATCATTCTCGTCAATCACATTTAAAAGTTCCTGGACACAGTAATGTTTTGGTATGTACTCCTTGTTTTATTTTTTAACTTATGTTCTGATTAAATAGGAGGATTTTATGTTCATTCATTTTGTCGAATAGGTTGCAGGCATTCAAGAATTCGAGGAAATGTATTAATGTTATTCAAGACTGATGGACTAGTATCTTCTGGCTGACTTTCGTAGAATTCCTGGACATTAAGTAATTTTGTTGAACTGTTGTTCCTTGCATTGTTTAAACTCATGCATGCTATTGAGCTCCATTCTTTATATTTTCCATATCCTGAATTTTACCGGCTATTAAACCTTCACAGGGTTTTAATGTATTGGGATTTTCATAGAATTTGCAGTGGAAACTTGATGGTAGATTGAGTTTCCTTTTTTTTTATTGTTCTTTCAGAGACAATTTTTCTTCCATCCTTCTATGCTGATTTGTTTCGTCCTGCAGTTCTCAGGCATAAACGGTGTTCTGTATTACACCCCCCAGATTCTTGAACAAGCAGGTGTAGAAGTGCTCCTCAAAAACTTTGGACTTGGCTCTGATTCGTCGTCTATCCTCATCAGCTCTCTTACTACCCTGCTGATGCTTCCTTCAATCGGCCTTGCTATGAGATTAATGGATATATCTGGGAGAAGGTTTATCACCATTCATATTCACTCATATTTTTCTAATTTGCATTATTTATTTGCAAGCTCAAACCTTGCCTAACTACACTTAACAAATTTGTGTTCTACGCATGTCATAAAATTGAACATATATTTGTCTTCTGTCTAGACTTTTTTTGTGCATTTATTCTGACTTTTGGGCTTTATTTGATTTAAGGTAAGCAAGCATTCGTAAGTGATTTATTAAACATATTAGAAACACTTGTGTATGATGGTATTCGAATGAAACCAAGTTTTGTTTTTTTGACATTTTCTTTCATAAAAGTGATGGGTGAGATTCAATTATTAAATATAATAATAAATTAAATAATTTAAATTTAATGAGATGAAGAATTAGCATATTACTTTTTTCTAATAATAGTAGTTATAGCATTTAATAATGTCAAGTGATTTAGATGCATACTATGCAATTCTTATATATCTTCATTTCTCACACCTAAATTTTGATATTTTCTTATATAGTATTTAGTTTCATAAACATATCAAAACATATACATGAAAATATGTGATTTATTTATTAAATAATACTAGTGGTATATTTTATGCAATGCTTTTTGGTATCAAATAGTGGTATTAAGGCTTTGTTGTTGTTGTCATTGTTGTTGCTGCTGTTGCTGTTGTTTTAGGTATTAAATGTTTATACTTAAGAATAGCGTGGTATGTATGTTCACACAATTAATGAAATGTCGGGTTAAATTAAACTTATAATTGCCCAACAAACATATAGAATCAAAATACTTAATAAGTGTGTTTCGAAGAAATAAAGAGTTAAAAATGTGTACAACTCACTTTAATAGAAATCACACAAGGAACTCCCTCCAATCACCTCCAAACAATTAATATGAAACAAGTTGGCCAAAGTGTTCCTGTGTATTGGGTAGAATAACAATCCTGCTTTCCCTCCCATGCAGGTTTCTACTTCTCTCCACCATCCCTATCCTGATTTGCTCGCTCCTCGTCCTGATCATCGCTAATCTGCTGGAACTTGGGATGGTACTTCATGCCGTTCTCTCTACAATTAGCGTCATCACGTATTTCTGCTGCTTTGTCATGGGATTTGGCCCAATTCCCAACATTCTTTGCTCGGAGATTTTCCCCACCAGGGTCCGCGGTGTCTGCATTGCTATCTGTGCTCTCGTTTTCTGGATCGGGGACATCATAGTGACATACTCCCTGCCTGTGATGCTCGACAGCATCGGCCTCGCTGGTCTCTTTGGGATTTACACGGTCGTTTGTGTTTTCGCATTCATCTTTGTCTTCCTCAAGGTTCCTGAGACTAAGGGAATGCCCCTTGAGGTTATCACAGAGTTCTTTGCAGTTGGTGCAAAGCAGAAGCAGCAAGCAAAGCAATTGTCCGCTACCAATTGATGAGAAGAAACCATATTGTTGTCCAATAGAGTTCTTGGAGTTTTTCTTTTAGTTTTATATTGTGAGATCTGTTCTATTATTATCATCATATTATGATGATTGATATTTCGTTCTGCTGTAATGTTTTAATGTGGAGATGCTATTGCGTTTTAAGTTAACAGCTGATGTTGATGTTGGGGACATTGAGAAAATGCTTTTTGAGGAGCAGATATCTATCATACTAAACTCCAATGGCTTATTTGATTTAGCTTTTTACCTAATACCATAAATTATTAGAAACTTGTTTTGAAAATTTCATTTACATACATAATCTTTAAGCTACATCAAAAACTAATTTTCTGACAATAATGTTGATATGACTTCCTTTTGCTTCATTTGTGCTTTCATAAGACAGCTTGTCCAATAACTTGTTTTCTGCCATGCTTAATGGCAAAATATAAATTTGTTATGCTCTTATAATTTAGAAGGAGAGATTCAGCTTGATGAGTGCACTTTTTAATGGGCTTTAATATAACTATGATTATAGAAGTTGTCATTTTAAATTTTTTTTTTATAGAAATTGAAAATAATTTGATCCAATATAGGCTTTCTAGGGATAGAATGTCTTTCATGGATGGTATCTATCAAAAGGGTGCTCAAGTACTATTGAGTAAAGATTTGTAAATAACAAAATATATTGATAGTTAGCTGATTATTAAGTTGGGGTTTTGATAAAATAATAATAATAATAGTAAGGGTATTGATATCATTAGATGGATAACATGTGGTTTAAGGGTTAGAAGGTATTGGGTATTCTAAAATTAAATCACAAATAAATAAATACACTATTTTTTTTTGCAAGATAAAATTAACAATACATTGTGTATTTCCATGTATAAAGCAAGAGGCTTAAAGTATGAAATATAAGATTGGTGATTATAATGTCTTTATTTAGTTTAGCTTAATGAAGCTTACATTCATGACTTGGTACATTTTTCATTTTTTGTTTCCTTCTACAATTTTTAGTCACTTTGTTTGGTCAAGCAACATGTACATTTTTCATTCTTTGTTTCCTTCTATAAGGAGTGGTATGATAGTTCTGCCAAGAGCTAGGGAGGCCCAGTACCTAAGATAAGGGGAAGAGTATTATTACTTAGGATGCTAAGAAAACACAAGTTCCACCAGCTCTAAATAAGAGCTATAATATTCATTTTGGCTGGCATGGTGAACTATAATATCCCAGCTCACCTTAAGAAGCTACCAGTGTTGTTGAGCATATACGACGCACCAATCTTTTCATCTTATATGTTGGTTAAGGCTCTGTTAGAGCTTGAAGCATTTCAGAAATATTTTGCAGAGATGAGGCTCAAGGAGCTAGGTTTCATGGGTCAGTGAGTCTAATTCGACTTATTTCAAATTGACTTGTGGACTAATTTCTCAGTTTGACAAATCACCCCAAACTTATCAAGTTTTTGTGTGCGTGTATACACAACATTAGCATGCGCACATAATCTTGATTAAAATTTATAAAAATATGAATTGATGTAATTATTTGCATTTACTTCAAATTGAGATATGTGTTGTTTGGTGGGTTTGTAAGTCTGTTGGTGTATACAATTATATAACACACACACGCACATACATACATACATA
>NEWO01000603.1:291243-307057 GCA_003013225.1 Phalaenopsis aphrodite | reverse complement strand
ATATATATTTTTTTATTAAAAATAATCATTTTTAGCATAAAATTATCTCGAATAACACCAGCTTGGGCAAAAGATTCGAATAACACCACTTAACTCACCAATAACACAAAAAAATCCCACGAATAAAACTGTAATAACACATGAATACTACCGTAAATAACACCGCAAATCAAGGACTGATAAAAGACGCGAATAATACTGCGAATAACACTACAATAACACCTGAATACTGCCAAAAATAACACCGTAAAACACCGTGAATCAACAGTTGGTAAAAGATGTGAATAATACACCGAAAAACACCAAACGCTGAACGCGGGGAGGGCAGAGCCGTAAATATTTTTCCCTGAACGCGGAACGTGGGTTCGATCTCGCGGGCGGCGTGTAGTACAAAGGAAACCAGCTTATCCCGCAACGCAACGAAAACGGAGAAACCAGATTATTCCTAATGTTTTTGGTGTATTTTAACAAATATAATGTTATAGCAAATGAAAAAAAACAGCCGTTGCAAAAATCAACTGGGAATTTAGAAATGTTTATTTTAGATATTTTATTAAATAAATAAAAATCAATCATTATAATATATTAAATACTGAACAATTCAAAATTCAATAATGACAAATATGACATTGAATTTAATATTCAACATAATAATATAATTAGCTTTAAATGGTCTAAGCAATTTTCTTATACATCACCCCAAAACATCTACATAACAAAATAATATATAGACGGGCCAATTGCAAAACAATAGATTCAAATTGTATTAGTTCCATATTTGAATAATATTCAACCCTTTAAACTTCACCTAAATTTGATTGAATCTCGAGGAATCTTATTAGGACTTGTTTGATCATTGTTCAAACAAAGACTAAATTAAATCTTCGTTGATCGTTGTTCAAACCACGATTGAATTTTCATTGATGATTATTCAAATTATGTTTGAACATTCTTAAATTCCTTTTCGATCATTATTTCAACGTCTGAACAACATTCAAATAACTTCAAATTTGACGATGACTAAAATATGTATCCATTGTTTAATATCATTCTAAGTCTAGGGTAACATTCAAACTTAAGAAATCAAATATGACATTACTAACCTTGAACATCTACCCATATGGAAATAGAAACTATCTTAAAATTTTGCTCACAAGATTATTGCTTGTAAACAACAATTGTTGGAGATGAGGGAGGTGTTGTGAATAGAATGATCGAGAAATTCCTTGCTCAAAAGTTTGCTTATATAAATCTCTAGTGTCCTTTTGAATTCTAGCAGTATATTCCTCCAAATGAATCTATCAATCATTTTTCTAAGAATTGAAGCATCAGGCACATAACTTAATTTTTATTATCGGAAATATACAAAATCAAATAATTTTGATTAATACATAACAACAACTACAACAACAAGCCTTTATCCTACTAAGTGGGGTCGAATATGAATTGTTTTTCTCTATTGTGTCCTATTGAGTGCCATATTTTCATTTATTTCTAATATATTAAGATCATTTTTTATACAATATGTCCAAGTCATTTTTAGGTCAACCTCTATCTTTCTTAATATCAGTTGAAGCTAAAACATCCAATCCTAACTGGATCATCAGATGGTCGACATTTAATGTGACCAAACAATCTAAGATGACACTCTCTAATATTGTCCACTACTGGAGCTACACCAACCTTTACATGGATAAATTCATTTCACATTTTGTGCCTACGTGTCAAGCTACTCATCCACCTAAGCATTCTCATCTCAACAACACTTAAATTTGTTTTATTCTTCTCTTTTAAAGGCCAACATTCAGCCACAGAGCATTGCAGGTCTCACCACCATCTTATAAAATTTTCCTTTCAATTTGAGCAATACTTTTCTGTCACACAATAGGCCTGAAGCATTCCTTCATTTCAATCAACAAACAAAAATTATACTAATAAAATACCCACCTATATAACCTTTACTCTGAACAATAGACCCGATACATCTAAAATGTTCAAATCTATTAATGATTTGATCTCCTGTATTTACAATTCTACCACTAGAGCTACTACTACTAAAATCATGTTCCATATATGCAGTTTTGGTTGTACTAAAACGAATGCTTTTCGACTCCAATGTAGACTTCCATAATTCATGTTTTTTCCTTAACTCTTTCTCTAGTGTTATCCACAAGAAGGATGCCATTCGTGAAAAGCATACAACAAGGTACATCCTCTTGTAAATGTCAAGTAAGAGCATCCATAACTAAAGCAAAATGCTATGGGCATAAGGACGAACCCTGATGTAATTCATTTGAAATAGGAAAATACTTGGGTAATCCTCCTTCTGTTCAAACACAAGTAACAACTCTAGTATAAATATATTTAATGACTTGATTATAAGTCATATCAACACCTTTCTTCTCTGGAACTCTTCAAAGGACTTCTCTTGGAACCTTATAATAAGCCTTTTCTAAATCAATAAAAATCAAATGTAGATCCTCTTTATTCTCTCAGTACTTCTCCATCAAAACTCGCATTAAATGTATAGCTTCCATAGTAGATCTATTCGATATAAATCCAAATTGAGAATTCTTTGTATCACGTCTTATCCTATGCTCAATTACCCTCTCCCAAAATTTTAAAATATGATAAATCAACTTAATTTCTTAATAATTTACACACTCTTGTGCATTCCATTTATTCTTTAAAATGGGGACCAAAATACTCTTCCTCCATTCCTCATACATCTTTTTAAATTTTAAAATAATATTAAAATGTTTAGTAAGCCAAGAAACTCCGAAATCTCATAAATATTTCCACACTTTATTTAGGATATCATCAGGTCCTGCGGATTTTCCACTCTTGGTTCTCTTTAAAGCCTCCTCAACTTTATTTTTACTAATGAGATGGTAAAACAAAATATTTTAGTATTATTAATGATATTAAGATGACGAAGGTCAATCTTATTGTTTGAAACTTAATTGAAAAATTTATCAAAATAACTCACTCACCTATGTTGAATATCTTCTTCTAAAAAAAATACTTTTTGTTTTTCATCATTAATACACTTTACTTGAGTTAAATCTTTACTTTTATTTTCTCTTTGTTTAGCTCTTTTATAATTATATTTTTCACCCTCTTTAGTACCTAATCTACTATAAAGATCATTAAAAGCTTAAATTTTAGCATCGTAAATTGTTCTCTTAGATTCCCTATGACCACCTTATATTTTTCCTAGGTTTCTAAGCTCTTACATTCAAACCAATTTTTATAACACTACTTCTTATATTTCATCTTTTCTTGCACATTATTATTCCACCACAACGATTTTTATTTATAGAAAATTTTCCTTTTTATTTTTTAAGTATAATTTTTGTTACATGTTTAATAGTGTTTGTTACTTTATCCCACATAAAATTTGCTTCTTCATGAATATTCTAAATCTTGAATTCTTAAAGTTTACTCAAAATAATAATTTTATTTGTGTCCTTTAGGAGCTCTCATACAATTTTATGACAATGATTCATAGTATTCTTTATCTTACAACTCTTTATCTTAAAATTCACAACAAATAATCGATGTTGAGTATTTAAATTTTCACTTGAAATGACCTTACAATCTTTACATTCTCAACGATCTCTTATTCTCATAAGAAAATAATCAATTTGTGTTTTATTGGATTCATTCTTGCATTCCTCTCTTTTCTTAAATAAAGTATTAACAATTACAAAAGCGTACGCTAACGTAAAATCTAATATGGTTCTACATTCTTCATTAATCACTCTGAAACCGTAGCCACAATGAATATTTCTAAAATATTTTACTAATCTACCAACTAGTCCATTTAAATCTCCTCCAATAAAAAATATTTCTTTAAGAGGTATCATTTGTGTTAATTCTTCTAGCTCATTCCAAAACTTTTCTTTAGAACCTATATCTAAACCTATTTGAGGAGAAAAAACACTTATAACATTAATACTTGTAGTATCAATAATAATCTTAAGAGCTATGATTCCATCTTCAATTCCATCTTTAATTCTATTAATTTTTATAACATTACTTTTCATACTTTATTCTATAATTACACCAAAACCATTTCTAGTGCCACTCCTATCCGAATACTAATATTTAAAACATAAGCTATCAATCTCATTAGAATTTTTTCTAGCTCATTTAATTTCATATAAGATATTTGTCTTCCTATAAACAATAATATCAGCTAAATTCATTAATTTATCTGTGAGAGTACCTATATTCCAAAATCATATCCTAATATTAATTTCATAGACTAACTTTTTTACCTACAACTGTCCTTAATGTGGGAACACTTGCTTATTTGACACTACACCCGAGCGTAAGAGTAGCGTTCCTTGCACATTTTTTACTGTATTCAAGTCATATAACGTCTCGCTTACAGGGGACGCCTTCGCATTTATACAAGTATTTAAAGGATTCATGTTACAATTTTTCTTATAAATTTTATGCTGGTTTTGACTACCAAATACAACTCTTCATTTTTCACATTCGAGGCTTAAGACCCGACAATTACAGTGTTTATTTTTGCTTTATACATAAAAATACGAAAAAGCTCTCATGTTTAAAGCACACTCTGCTTTTGATATTTCATTCATCAGCTTGTTAGCACATAAACTAACTTAGAATTTCATAATTTGATTTCATTTATCACATAAAAATAGTAGATAACATACTTTAATAAAACAAAATCCAGCATCTTGAAAGACACTAGAAGGGAATAAAATCAAAAGACAACATATATGTAAATTATTTATGCTTATTTTACAACCCCTGAAGCTAGATGCAACAAAGTGTATTGAGCAATAAAGTATAAATAGTATCCATAAATAACTAATCTCTTCATCAAATTTCTCTATTTCCCAATCAATATTTGCTCAAATAATCTGAAATTCCTTTAGAGATGCAATAAGCAACAGTCTGAATAGTGATCATTGGATTCACTCCCAGAGCAGTAGGAAGAACACTCCCATCACAAACGAAGAGCCCCTCAGCCTCCCAACTCTCCCCCCTCTCATCAACTCCACCATTCTCTTCACTCGCTCCCATCCTACAACTCCCCATTTGATGAGCAGAACAATACATTGTCCACATCTCTGCTTTCGATTGTGGTCCTCCACCCGCACAAACATCGTCCAAGAACTCTTCGAGTTCTCGCTCACTGATCCCATGACACTTCAATCTCTGTCCATCACTACGATGTGTTCCAACCTCCACCGCTCCTGCGGCAACCAGAATTCTCAAAGCCTTCCTCAAACCTTCTGTTATTTTCTCTTTATCCCTTGGATCAAACCGATACTTGATTATCCCTTCCTCCTGCACGGTTCCGCAACCCCGGTCTCGCACAAGAGCAAACAGGTGCGCTGTGCGGCCATATTTCACCATTCTCTCCTTCATGTCAAGTCCAGAGATCCATGGTACAAGTGAAGAGAAGGCTGATGGGCCCAATGCCGGAGTTTCAATGATCACACTACTACTTTTTGTCTTGTGCAAGGATGTGATGATCCCTCCTTCAAACTTCTTCCCTTCGAGATCATGAACTGACTCGGGAAAATAGCCCCAAGCAAAGCCAACTGGATGAAGATGTAGATTCTTTCCTATGTTAGGATTCTTAAGTCCACTTGCAATCATAAGAGGAGGTGTTAGGAGAGCTCCACAAGCCGAAATTGTTGCTTTGGCTTGGATTCTGATACTACACATGATATTCTTGCTAGAAGACCTGGCTATCAATCCCAAACATTTGTTCTTCTTCTTACTATCACCTGACTGATTGCTCCCAAATATAAATTTCTCAGCTTTGCAACCAGTTAATATCACAGCACCATGGTTCACAGCATCAACAAGCCATGTTGTATCGGTGCCACGCTTATCGCCGCTTCTGCATCCATAGCAGCAGCTACCACAGTAGTGACTATCAGATGAATTTCGAGCCACATAGTCCACCTCAAGGCCAAGCTTTTGACATCCTTTTCGAAGAACCTTGTTCTGAAATCCTTCTTCAGTGCAGTTCTCAGTAACTCCAAGTCTTTCATATACTTTGATCATTGCTGAGTGGTAGTCTGCGCTCTGAAAGATTGGTAATTTGTGTTCCAGCACCCATTCGTTGAGGACATCATCTGGTGTCTTGATACAGGCTGACCAGTTCACAGCTGAGCCGCCTCCAACTGTCGAACCAGCTAAGATCATCATATTTGTATTGCGTGTTGCTAGGATTCCTCCAGACTCATACAATTGATCCATAGAGGGGGCTTCTAAATTGGTGTAGTCAACAGAAGTGAAGTAGTTCCCTTTCTCGACGACAATAATTTTATAGCCTGAGCTAGCCAGAATGGCAGCCGCAACTCCACCGCCGCAGCCGGAGCCAACAATGACCGCATCACATTTTACTATAACCTGGTTTTGGAGAGTATCAGTCACCACATTTAAGCCTTTTTCAGTTAGACAAGTGATGAAGGATGAATCATTGAGATTTGCAGTCTCTACAATTCCCCTATCAAGAGGTCTTTCTCTTTGAGACTTTGGTTTTTCATTATCCTGGGTGCTGTACCCAATTGCTTTCCATGATGGATTCTCTGAATCTTCTTTAGTCTAAAG
Source organism: Phalaenopsis aphrodite (assembly GCA_003013225.1). Classification (NCBI taxonomy): domain Eukaryota; kingdom Viridiplantae; phylum Streptophyta; class Magnoliopsida; order Asparagales; family Orchidaceae; genus Phalaenopsis; species Phalaenopsis aphrodite. Next base: position 300,448 of record NEWO01000603.1, on the reverse strand, counting down.
AAATTAAGCGATGAACATAAGTATAAAAATTGTTCACAAGTTTTGGAATAAATACACAAACTTCAGTTTTCCTACAAACTGTCTTGTAATAGCACACTAGCAATATACAAAAAAAAAAAGTAGCAGCAATTTTGAAGCTTTAGATTGCAGTGTGGCTATGTAATTGTTGAAAATACATATTTTTTCAATAATAAGTTAAACTATTAAGTTTGGTCATACTTATGTTTTCCATATAGTGATTAAATATTGATTATTAGTTGATTATTTTAACAACTGAAAGTATATTTTGGTCCTTTTCTTCTCTCTTAAAAACTTGTTTTTTAAATTATGATTAATTTAGCCCAATTAAAAATATATATAACTAAAGATAATTAAGTTGTCAGTCATTTTATTATGATTGAAACATTGACACATAACCGATCACCATACATCTTGAAGCGGGTTTAAAAATGTGGCAAAATTATTGCTTTAATCATAATACAAAAAAGAATGACAGTGTGTAACTCCAATGAATGAGTATAATTTATACAAAAATTAACAGAGGCTATGCTAAGCTAATTAACTATAATAGAATAAATAAGAGACCATCTAATTGCAATTTGATTATTTATACATGCATTATTGTTAAAAGTTTGACACACAGCATACCAAAATCAAACACCATAAAGTTTTATAATAACTTTTTATTGTGCTTAATCTCTTATGTAGCTTCAATATACTTATTGTACTTTCCATGAGTTGACATTTTTGTAGCATAAAGTCTGGCATTCGCGTTTTTAACAAAGATCCCAACCGAAGGATTAATACATGTATAATTTCTAAATATATTAAATCTAAGAGGGGAGTTACCATAGAGTAGAAAATGTAGCAGCAAAATAATTTCACCATCAGAAATACAATCTTTAAATGTCTGTGGACTTTCCCCTTTCTCCATTTGTTGAGGACCTCTTCCCTCCTTTCTATACTCATATCTGAGAACTTGTTGATGAAGGGGAAACTTCGCTGAAAACTCAACGAACCGCATAGTAGAAGTGTACCAAGTCTGAATGCTAACATCCATAGAACAATTCTAATTAGAAATTTACCCTCTTTCTGGCCCCTCTTCATCATGATGTCTGCAACCTGATAAGGAAGAAATATGATATCATTCAACATGGAGAAAGAGATGCAATGCAAGTAAATAGAACTCCCATGGACGACTGAGTTAAAAACAATAGATTCTCACTAGATATTTGGTTTTAAGAGAACAAGAGAAACAAAATTAAGGGGCAAGTGAATCTTCATCAAGTAGCAGGACTTGTGTATGATAATCAAAGACAAAGAACTGAGGATTTGTGTATGATAATCAAACATTTAGAGTAATCTTTTATATTCAATTAAATAAAATTGAAATATCAACATCATCATCATAGCTTTATCCTAAGTATTAGATTAATTTTATGAATCATCGTTCTCGAACCCTTTCTAGTTAGTGCTCCATCCATTCGCTTGAGGTATTAAATCTACTTTTCAAAAGTTCTTGCTCTTCATGTAATAAAATAATTTTTGCTTCTTTCTTGCCACGATGCAAATGAATTCTAAAAAAGTCATAATTTTAAGTATTATAATCAATTGGTACTTACCATGGCGCATATAATGATTTGTTGTTCTAACAACTATAATAAAGATTGCACAAGCACTAGTATTTTGATCATTGAGCAAAAATAAAAGATTTAAACAAATATGAATCGATACAATATTGGCAATATATATATATATATATAATGCCCTAAATCCGAGAAATTATAATTTATCAAAATATCATTGCATTCAATAATAATAATAATAATAATAATGGGTCTAACATGATTGGATAAAAGCACACATTTGTGCTGCCACGACTCTAAATGCGTGTTAGGAAGTTAGTAATAAAACTAGTATAGGCTCTCTATCAGGAAAAAATATTCGGTCCGGACGTCCACACGACTAACCACCGGGCGCCACGTCGTCTACCGATGAGGTGTATGACCGACCTGAGTCCACACGGAATATTTTCTCCTCTATTAGTGTCTTGCTAATAAATATTTTTCCAAAAAAGAAGCAAAAGCTTAACAAAGAACGCCATAAAAAATTAAAGAAGAGGGACCCATCACCCACATAATCATAAAAACGAACTTAGTCTGAACTTTTTTTTTTTGGGATTTTGAGAAAATTTAATCGTAAATTCACGCGCAGAAAGCATAATTTTTACTTGCCCCCCCCCTCAAAATTTGCATAAAAGCTTATGTTTTCCTTATAAGTTACAAAAATTCCTCCAAATACATCAATTTTCTTCCTAAACTGCAGTGGTGGGATGACCAAAATTGAGTAAATATCTCAAAAAATAGTCGAAGGAAATGAAGTTTCTACTTTCTTCCTTCCCAAAATTTGATTTTGTTCACTGAAGAACACAAAAGTCCCTTCAAATACCTAAATTTCATCTCTTTCTCCTTTCCCAGACTTAAAAAAAGAAAAAAATCTTTTTTTCTAGTCAAAATAAGAAAAAAATTCAGCAGATAAACAAGAATGATCCCAACAACGCACAATTTGGAAGCAATAAAACAAAGTAGAAAAAGCAGATCTGAAAAGAGAAGAGAAGATGAAACATACCTCATCTGGAACCGGGTATTGAGACCCAGAAGCCATATAGAATTCTCTGAGTTCTTTGCTTGGTGGATCCTCCTTGCCATTGCTCAAGTTGACTTCCTCTGCGGAAAGAGAAGGGATAATAGCTTCGCACATGGCGGCAAGAACTTCCATCTGAGCAGAAGAGAAGCCATGGATGTAGCTCCCCTGCTCCTTCACCCCACCTCTCAGAAGAGGATGTCCCTGCTTTCTTTCCTTCTCTTCTGTCATCTTGTGCTCAGAACGCAGAGGAGTGGAATCATTGAAATAAGGAAGATCCTGCCGGAATTTGATTTTTTTTTAATGAATTATTAAAATAATCATGATTTTCTCTAATAGTCTTCCAATTAAATTTATTATGCAATACCAAAGAAAATAATTTTGAAGGAAGTATTTAAATATGCAAGTTGACCTCCCAAAGAAGATGTTAACTTTGCTTCTACTTTAATTAATGATTTTAGGCACTTGCACTTTTCATATTTATATCCTTGAGTGCTCAGTTTAAGAAAAAAAGGAAAAAAATTAATTCATATATGTTGCATCATCTGTTCTAGATATTAAGTTAGGTCTTTCCTTTGAATTTTCATTTTAAATTATATTTAAAAAAATTTGATAATTAATGTATTTTCATGCTATGCATTATTTTTTTGATTTATTCAATAGTATTTATTCATTATTTTAATAAAAAATAAATTTTCTCAAGGTTAAGCTAATGAGTTGCAACTCTTCATTTGAGTTTAGGATACTTAATAAATTTAAATATATTTTTCTTATTTTATGAGTAAGAAATGTTTTTTACTATTATTTAAATTCATTTATTATTTTTTCATCCAAATCTATTCCGAGGCGACTCACAAATTCTTGTAATAGACTTGTGAGGTTGGGATGGTGAAGAGAATAAAGGTATAGAGAATTAAGAAGAAAAATATTGTGTAATATCTTCGCCATGGTAAAAAGAACATCGTATCGTTGTAGATAATGGATCTATTTATAAATCATGAGAGTGGTTTAAGAAAAGTTTAAGGACATGCCCATACCATGCCTTACATGATTAGCTTATTATTCAAATTTTTTATAATGAACTAGTGATCTCGACTTTCTATAAAGATGTTTATTGCGATGTATGCAATTATATGCTTAATTTTCTTAATAATGATTTCTATTTTGCAATAAAGTCAAAAACTTGATCCAAACTAAAAACTAGACAAATTTTTCACTATGAAGCAAAGAAAAATACAGTTACTACACAAATATATGTATTATCATCAAATAATATAAGACTTTTTGATTAAGCCCCGAATATCGAACCCACAGGGAAAACTGACAATATGCACTTTTTATAAACAAATATAAAGTTTAGATAACCAAAATCTTACTTAGCAAAATATTCTTACTTAAACTTAAGATACTATAATAGGAATAAAAATTTGACTCTTTTTATAATTTTTGATATTTGAAAATAAAGTAAGAAACTAATTAACTTAACTGAATATTTGTAAGATGATGACAATATAAGTAAAATATCTTATTTTTTATCATGAATCAATAACAAGTATAGAAATTATATTGTGGAAGTTATCTAAATGTGTTGTGCCAAATAGGAGCAATAATATTCTGTACCCTTACTAGAGATGCTATAAAGAACATTAGCTAATCATAATTTGAATAGTTTTGAAGAACGGTTAGGTAGGGAGATACTAGCTCTCACTCTAGAGTTCCCTCTTCTCCCTCCACATGGGGGCTAACATTTCGTATAAAAAGCTAAAACTATAAATCAAATTGGGGGCTTTAGCCTGTCACTCTAAAGTCATCTAGTTCTACACCCATGAAAGTTTATTTCCCTATTTATTTACACTCAACCCCATGAACTACATTCTCATCCATAAAATCAATATGTGATTCTTACCATTTGTTGACTGAGAACGCAAAAAAAGTGGAATCAATGAAATATGGAAGATCCTGCCGAAATTTGATTTTTTTTAATAAATTATTAAAATAATCATGATTTTCAGTAATAGTCTTCCAATTAAATTTATTATGCAATACCAAAGAAAGTAATTTTGAAGGAAGTATTTAAATATATAAGTTGGCCGCCCTAACAAGATGTTAACTTTGCTTCTACTTTAATTAATGATTTTAGGCACTTGCACTTTTCATATTTATATCATTAAGTGTTAATTTTAAAATAAAAGGAAAAAATAATTCATATATGTTGCATCATATGTTCTAGATATTATGTTAAGTCTTTCCCTTTGTTTTTTTTCATTTTAAATTATATTTTAAAAAACTTGATAATTAATGTATTTTCATTCTATGCATTATTTTTTTGATTTATTCAATAATTTTTATTCTTTTTTTAATAAAAAACAAATTTTATAAACATTAAGCTAATGAGTTGCAACTATTCATTTTAGTTTAGGATATTTAATAAATTTAAATATGTTTTTCTTATTTTATGAGTAAGAAATATTTTTACTATTATTTAAATTCATTTATATTTTTTTCATCCAAATCAATTCCGAGGTGACTCAAAAATTCTTTTAATAGACTTGTGAGGTTGGGATAGTGAAGAGAATAAAGGTATAGAGAATTAAAAAGGAAAATATTGAGTAATAACTTGGCCATGGTAAAAAGCACTCATATAGAAGGTGCCCTTACACACTCTATAAACACCTTATAAGATTTTAGGCATTATTAACGAATTAATGCATAATATATAAATAAAAACATCTTTAATTAGATATGGAGCATGTTGATTATGAAGGCCCAATGTATGTAGGTACACATGAGTATCTATTTTAGGCTAGTGGTTCAAACACCTTTTTGGCCTATCAATGTATTCGTCAATTTTTAGAGTTGCTTGGTTGGTTGAATCTAACTAAGCTTCTCTTGTGACTGGATGAGTTCCACTTGAGAGAGAGAGAGAGAGGAGAGATGTGCAACTAACATGGCATTATAACGTGAAGATCATAGTTTAGGTAATTTTTTTTAAATAAGAAAAAGTATTATTTATAATGATCTTAAGCATTATTCTTAATATCATTTTTAATTTCCCTTATAAGGGGCCATTAATATCATGGATTCTTTGAATAGGAGTGATTAGTGGAAGGTTATTATAAGGAGGTAAAACTGCCAAGTCCAAATCAAAGGGTGCTATCCCTGTGAGTGCTATAGTTTCTATTCCTAATAAGCGTAAGAGTTGTCTTACATTGAGCGTGCTCTTAGGTTATCACCTTATATGGTTGGAGGCTATAGCTTTCATAAGCATGCTATCCAAACCTTTCTAAAAAATAAAGGGCATATGGTGGTGTTTCATGGAGGCGTCCCTCAATAATTTTTTTGAGTAACGACTTGTCATTTTCTTGACATTTTTACTATTGTACTCAAGTCAACTTTAATGGGACAACTAGAAGATATCAACAAAGATAATTCTGTTAAGGTTGTCAATAAAGCCTTTCATTGTGAACCATCTCAATGTAAAGGTGCTAAAGTTAACACCGATTTACCTTGCATAGAAACATGTGAAAGAAACCCTTCATACCTTTGGTTTAATCCATGTCACATGGTCATAATCTGCTTTTGTTTTTGAGATGACTGTTATTTAAGATAATCAAATTAAGGGAGTTGTTGGTAACTGATATGAATTTTTTGTTGCGATAGATTATGTGAAATTTAATTAAATATAATCAATTAATATTTGGATTCTATGCAAGTATATGTATCATTATCAAGTAATAATGAACTTTCTATTTAAGCCCCAAACATCGATCCTATGAGGAAGGTTTAAATTGGAAATGACAAATTTGCTAAGAAATTCACAGAAAGTCAATTGAAATTACTGTCACTAATTTCAATTGTTGAGATGTAATCAAAACTAAATTTCTAAACTATTATCAAATCAAATATGCAAAATTTAAAAGAGTAAATACTAATCTATTAACTATGTTTATGTACGGAGATTCTTATGTGAAAAAACATCCTTCCCACTATAATGAGGCTATGGTAAAATGAGATGAGATAAATGTTTATAATATGTATTGTGTCAAATATGAGCAATTTTAATTCTCTACCCTGATATAGTGAATAAAAAATCATTGACTAATCTCAGTGTTTAGTCCCTAAATTCGTGGCTAGGCTAGGAGGATACCAGCTCCCACTCCATAGCTCCCACTTCCCTTCATCTGAAGGCTAGCTCTCGCTTCAGTTTTTAAATACTAAGACTGAATTGAAGATTTTAGCCTGTCACCCTAAAGGTTCTTGATGGCGACTTTTTATATACCTAAAAATACAAGAATTTGACACCACTACAAGAAGATTTAAACCCTCAGCAATGACGCCAAAAACTTGATGCAACTTTTAATATGCAAAAATTTATGAACCCAGATTTATATATTTATAATGATTTTGTAAAGTCACAATTTCAAACGCAAGTATACGTATTGCTCAAGTAATACAGGGCTCTAGTGGAGTCCCGCTTATCGATTCCACAGGGAAGCGAGGTAAGAGGTCCTTAGTCAAATCTTAGTCTACTATAATTAGTCCTTAGTTTGGAATGTCGATTAAAATGATGTTTTATCTAGCAACTAATCCTAAATACAAATGTTAAATGTAAAGATAGTAACTATAACTAAACGCAAAGATTAATTCTAAAGATAACCCTTTTTGGATGAATTGGTTTGGAGAATTTTGAGATATTAAAAACTACTATTCTTATGTAATGAATTGGATATTGTAAAGGAATGAGATGCATTAAATATCCAAGCATAAAGAACATTCACTAATCCTATGCTTGTTTACTGAATTCATGACTAGGCTGGGAGGATACCGGCTCTCACTTCTGAACTCCCACGTTCCCCTCACCTGAGGGCTAACATGTCCACTTCAGTACTCAAATAATAGGACCGAATTATGGATTTTAGTCTGTCACCCTAAAATCTCCAATTCTACGCCCATCAAAGTATATTTCCCTATTTATTTGCATTCAACGCCCATGAACTTAACCATCAATGGAATCTAAATGTGGTTCTACTTTGTTGAGAATTACACGGCCCTCTCAGGTCTTAATGCAATTACAACAAATTTTAACACTAGAATAGGCCTTTATTGTAATGTAAATAAAGTGTAAGTATAAACCATCACATTGATAATTAAATATGCTTCTAACATGCATCACAAAATCCTAAACATGAATTCTACTCATTACAAAAGAAAAATAAAATGAAAACAACGACATAATCTTCTCATGCATTATTTTCAAACAAGAAGAAAGAGTAGGAGAAGCCCATCACAAAGCACGAAGAAAACACAACGGAAACTTCATTTAACCAAAGCAAATCTACTAGATAAGTGTTTACAAAACCATAAGATAATGAAGAACACAATACTTAGATTTTACCCTTAAAAGAAAAAAGAAAATCTCTCCCACAAAGTCTCTTACCGATCCATGAATTGCAACAAAATCTCCTTACAAATTCTCTCAAAATCCCCTCTCCAATCTCTCCAAAAGGGTAGAAATCTACATTTATACTCCTATTCTAAGAAACCTAAACTTTCTCCACACTTTTACTCACATTCCTCTCACACAAATCCCCTTTTTCTAACCTAAATTTGTTCTTTTAAAGTGTAGGGATGAAGTTTGAAGAGTTGCCACAAGAATCCTTTCAAAAAGCGTCCAAATACGTTGAATTTTGGCCCATAATCGCCAATAGTCGGTTCATAGTCGTCCCAGGCGCCGTCGGCGGGCTTGAGGGTATTGTCGGGGAGCTTTTCTGTCGTTTTTTGGCCTTCTCGGGTAAATCTCTCCGTCAGCGCTGTTTTGGCGCCGTCGGCGGGCAGACTGTGCAACTCTACCATTTTGCTCCGTTTGGCTCAGTTTTAGCTCCGTTTCGCCCCTTTTCAGTTGCGTTGTGTTCCTAACAGATAACCCTACAAAATAAGCATAACAACAACCTTCCTTTAAAGCGTAATCTCATTAAAAAATATGAAGATGTCTAAAAGAGATTAAGCATCGAAAGACTTATCGAAAGGTGATAGGGCAAAATTTCATTTCTTGCTCGTTTTTTCTCCAAATCGCACTGTTTTTGTTTATTTCTACTCCAATCACCATAATTCATCGTACCTGCAACAAAACATCAAAAATACCCTTCTTTAAAGTGTAATATCATTAAAATTAGTGTAAAATAGGTATGAAAATCTCAACATATTTTCCTTTGGTCAAAATCCCCCAAACTTAACTTTTGCTTGTCCTTAAGTAATTTTAGTACTACATAAAAGTTATGATCTGTTGTAGTAAGGTTTTAATTTAGAAATACTATAAGTTTGATTTAAGTAAATACCATAGTGAGATTTTCAGAAAAAATTCAAGTAATTAAATTAACTATGTAGGTACAAGATTTTCTAGTCATCAAGTTTAAGAGTTCTAGTTTTTTATTCATTTCAAGAATGACTAAATGTTGTAATATCAAGTCACTTAGAATATTCAAATGATAGGAACTTCATGAGAACACTATTAATAAAAGATGCTAATCCATAAATATAGGTTCAGGAATGTATTTAGGTTTTC
>NEWO01000603.1:233309-279067 GCA_003013225.1 Phalaenopsis aphrodite | reverse complement strand
AGAGGTTAACTTTGGATAACTATATTTATGTTTTCAAATATATAGTAAATTTAAGTAAAAATTTTCAATAAAAAAGGTTAATTATAGGGGCTAAGATATTTGGTAAAAGAGAATAATACTATGTTTTTCTATTTTTAGTAAAAGGAAATTTGTATTTTTGAAGTATTAAAAATCTTAAAAGATACATGTAAAAAAATTAAACTTTATGAAATCTTTAAGTTAATATAAATTTGTTAAGTAAAGAAATGTAAAATTTTTTTAACTTTAAGAAGAAGATAGTGAAGTTCAAAATCATTAAAGGCTATCTAGATATAATAATCTTGACATATTAAAAAAAAAAAGAGAAGGAAAGAAAGAAAGAAAAGAAAAAAAGGGGATTAAAAATGATCCTGAAAGAAAAGAAAAAGAAAAAAAAATATGTGGGAAGAAGCTTGAAGAGACGCCTAATTAAAAATTGACTTCACTTGAATCAACTTAAGGAAAAAGACTTGAACACATTTTCTAAAATTTTTTCTTGAATGTTAACTTAATTATTAATAAAGTTTTATGAAGTTCTTTTTCATATGAATTTGCTAAGTGACTTTAATATAGAAAATTGCAATTTTTTTTGAAAGAAATAGAGGATCAAAAACCTTAAACTTAATTATTGAATATATTTACACCTTTAGTATTAACTGGAGTTGTTTTGAATTTTTCTTAAATACTATTATATTTGGAAAACTAAAATATGGAAGTCTAAAAGTTAAAGTCTTTATCATAAGTCATATTTTTTTATGTAGTAAAGGAGTTACTTGAGGACAAGTAACATGTAAGTTTGGGGGATTTTGATACACAAAAAATATATGCACTTTTAGACCCATATTTTATACCTATTTTTGATGATATTGCACTTTAATGGAAGGTATTTTGATGTTTTATTGCATGTTATTGATATTTAGTGCATAAAGCAAAAAGAAAGCAAAAAAGATAAAATTTGGAGTCAAAATGAAGTTTTTGAAGAAATGCTCAGCGCCGGCAGTGCTGAGGCCAGCTCTGACGACACATAACAAATTAACACAAAGATTTTTACTCAGCACTGACGACTCCAAAGGCGGTGCAGACCCTGTTTCTAGAAGGTTCGATGTATTTGGATGATTTTTTGAAGAGTTTTGGAGGCACCTCTATGAGAACCAACCTTGGGCTCTATTTGGGGCCGAATTTCATCTGAAAAAGCGCTTCTCTACGTTTTTCACTCCTCAACTTTCATTTTTTGTACCACATCATTCCATTCCACTTCCATATTGGAGTCTATTAGTGATTTTGTTTTCATAATTTAGAGTTTTTGTGGTGAGATTTAGTGTGAAACTTTGTATAAGAGTGTTGGAGAAGGAGAAAAGTGAGAGATATATTCTTCCTGCAATTCTAAGGAAAGGCTACAAAGGATTTGCTTTGAGAAAGAGTTTTCAGATAAGTATTGTTTGTTTATCACAGTTGTATGAACTTTCTTTTATATATGAAATTTGTGTTTTGTGATTTCCTTCTCATGAAGTCTAAGTAGTTAGCTCTATCTTTCCCCTACTATGAGATATGGTGAAATGAAGAGATAATATGAATGTGTCAATATTAAATTGTAAAATAAATTGTGATGATTTTCAACTCTGAACTTAATTTACTTTTTGATCTGGCCAATTGAATTGTTAAAATGTGTTGTGAAACATATGATCCGGGAAGTGAAGTATGAGTTCTACAATAGAGTAAGGATCACATCTGATTCCATGAAGGAGAACATCATTTATGGAATTAAGTGCAAATAAATGAAGAAATATTCTTTGTTGGGTGTAGAATTGAAGAACCTTTAGGGTGATTGACTAAAATCATCAATTCAGTCTTAGTGTTTAAAAACTGAAGCGAGAGCTAGCCTTTAGGTGAAGGGAAGGGGAAGCTCTGGAGTGGGAGCCGGTATCCTCCTAACTTAGCCACGAATTTAGGGACTAAAAACTTAGATTAGCCAATGATTTTCTATGCACTGCATCAATGTAGAGAATTAAAATTGCTCATATTTGGCACAATACAAATAAATGAAGAAATATTCTTTGTTGGGTGTAGAATTGAAGAACCTTTAGGGTGACTGACTAAAATCATCAATTCAGTCTTAGTGTTTAAAAACTGAAGCGAGAGCTAGCCTTTAGGTGAAGGGAAGGGGAAGCTCTGGAGTGGGAGCCGGTATCCTCCTAACTTAGCCACGAATTTAGGGACTAAAAACTTAGATTAGCCAATGATTTTCTATGCACTGCATCAATGTAGAGAATTAAAATTGCTCATATTTGGCACAATACATATTATGAACATTTATCTCATCTCATTTTATCATAGCCTCATTGTAGTGGGAAGGATGCTTTTTAACATAAGAATCTCCGTTACAAACATAGTTAATAAATTAGTATTTACTATTTTAAATTTTGCATATTTGATTTGATAATAGTTTAGAAATTTAATTTTTATTACTTCTTAACAATTGAAATTAGTGACAGTGATTTCAATTGACTTTATGTGAATTTCCTAGCAAATTTGTCATTTCAAATTTAAATCTTCCCGTAGGATCGATATTTGGGGCATAAATAGAAAGTCCATTATTACTTGGTAACAGTACATATACTTGCATAGAATCTTTATATTAATTGATTATATTTAATTAAATCGTAACAAAAAAGATCGGATCACCGACCATGATATTCGCCTGCACAAGCAAAGAGTAAGAAACCTCGGGCTCGAGATAAACAAACTAAAGAAATTTTATCATTTTCTTTTCTTGTTGTTTATATCACATTTAATTATCAAAATATATTTTCAAAATTTAATTTTCATTAGTTGATTTAAAAAAAAATTTAGTTTTAATATCATGCTTTCATTGTGTCATTCTTTGTTTGTTATAATTTAGAACTAACGCATGGTTCCATGGCTCTTTATCAATCACACGAAGAGAGCAATTTAACAAGCAAATTGAAATTTGAAAGAAATTTCATTAATCTGCTTCAAATACGAGTTACAGAATGAGTAGATACTGAAGTTTCAAAAGACAACATGCTGAATACATCTGGAACGTCTTATACAAAATAGATACCATAAACTGAACATATCTGATACATGTCTCATCATATCCGCTGCATCAAAAAATATAGTACAAAAAGGTGCTAGCTGACTGTCCATCTTAAGTGGGGTGAGCTTCTGATCAAGCTGACCTACTAAGCCATGCTCCAAAACAAGAACTCCCTTTGTGCATATTTAGAGGTACAACCTTCTCATATATCATAAGGTTGTAGTTCCTCTAATTTTTGGTTTGGACGGAACCCCGTATTATTTTGCTGTCATGTATTCTTTTGAACGTTACAAATACTCTAGGATATCATACTCCCAGGATGCAGTGTTTGGCCAAATCGACCCAATTTTCTCTTAAAACCAGTATCGATCCCATTGGCAGTGGAATCTCAATGGACCCTTTGAACTACCCAAAGCCAATGATGTCAATTTTTCTTCCAAAGAGTAAGTTGATCCTACTTATGAAAGACACTATCTAAAAAGGTTTGACGAAGTCAAGGTGGTCAATATTGGAGGAATGCAATCCCCCTTCTCATAAATGTTGATTATGCAATTGTTCAAGATGGAGTCGGGTGGCAGTATACTCCATCGAATCAACCTCTTGACCATTCTCTTTATTTCATAAGGCATTGGATCCACCTCATCATATCTTAAGATCCGGGGGGGGGGGGTTTCCCTTGCCTATCTTCATGAAAATTATAACAATAACCACATTGAATGGTTATTCTTCCTTTCCAGCGCATCCAATTCGGTTTCTCTGAGTTAGTTTTCGGCTTCAACTGACCAGCTCGACCTCTGTACCTTAGGTTGAATTCACAGTCTAAAATTCTTTTCTCGTCACTTTCTGAGAATACCCTGGTATACAATGTCAGACCTTCCAAGATGTTGATAATTATACCTTGAACTTCTTCATAGCACTTGAACTCTCCTCTTTTGACTCTGCACATTCTTTCTAATTCTTCTGTTGAAATCTCCTCAAGCTGTATGGGTCGTTCCCTCATCTGAACATCTGCAAGAATCCATGTCTGATTTGATTCTATAGGCAATGGGATATATGACTCTGCATCTGGATATACTGCCTCCTGGGTCCCCACACTTGCGACTGTGAACTCTTGAAAAGAATTAATGCAATCTAAATGTAGAACATTGCATCCCAGACATTCGATGAATGCTCTTTTGGTAGATGCTCCCACAGAAGTTTCAATATTGCATAACAGGCAACCTTTGTAACATTCATGGGGTATCTTTGTTTGTATCAGCTCTGTGGTCGGTTCCAACTCATCCTCTATATCAGGTGGGCTAGAAGAGGTCTCCTTCATGAATGGTTCATAGATCTTCCCCTCAAGAATAGGGGTGAGTAGACATACTACTTCTTTTAGTTGTCTTCTTTCTTCCAGCATGAAGGCTCTATGTTTACGTCGGTTGGCATTGTGACGCTGCATTCTTCTGAGCGGTGCATGCGTCACTGTTTCTTTGTTGGCATCTACTAAACCTCTTGTCGGAATAGTTATCAGAAACTACAGATGACTGGTTCCTTTGATTAGATATTGTTGTTGAGTAGTTACTTTCTTCCTCTATCGTGAGGAGACTTCTTTGGTGCGCATTTTTAACAGAGATGACAATCTTTCCTTTTCCTATTTACTGACGACATCCATCAGAGGATTTTCATATTCTACATTAACTTGACTAAAGTTTTAAGTCCAAGTCTATAATACCACCCTGAGCACTCTTTTCATCATTATGTGCTAGATTGAGGCCATCTCGAAAAAAGAAAATTAGCTAGCATCCCAACATTTCTTCTGTAGAAGACAAAAAAACATCAGTGTGTTGACATTCATCATGAACAAAAACAAGAGCGAATCACTTAAAACAAAATTTATTATTATTCAAAAATTTTATTCATTAAATTTAATTTAATTTTAATTAGGATTTGAAAATTAAAGATAGAATAAGAGAAACAAAGTGAGCAAATTTCAAAATTTTTTATTTTTTTGAAGTCAATTTATTACAAAACTTGGGACCCCGTCACATACGCTCACCAAATAGATAACCCTAGAACAATCAAGTTTTCAAAAGCAAATGTTGATTTTGAGCAGCGTCACATTGGGTAATATATCTTCAAATAGCGGCCATTGACCATCAACATAGGTCTTTCGTCCAGGAAATCCAACAGTTGGGAAGATCCTCCTGAGTAAACTTCTTCTATGACAAATGATCCCTCCCAAGTTAGTTCTAATTTTTCACTTATTTTGCAGTGTGCAACAATAGGTCTTTTGAGAACGAGGATAAGATCGCCAACTTTAAAAGCCCTAAGACGGCCCAACTTGTCATGAGAATGCATCATTCTTGCTTGGTAGAGTTCCAAGTGTTGTTGTGCTTCTAACCATTTTCATTCAAGACTTTCTAATTCCTCAAATTTGAGTTTCACACTTTCTTCTGTTGTGATTTGGTTAGTGATGACAACTCTGAGAGACAGTGTCTGAACTTCTTGCGATAGTATGGCTTCAGACCAATACACAAGCGCGTAAGGCGTACATTGAGTGGGAGTCCTGAACGTCATCCGATAGGCCCACTAGGCTTCTAATACTCTATTATGCCATTCTCTTTTATTTTCATCCAGTGTCTTTTTTAGAATATGCAAGAGTGTTTTATTGAAAGCTTCGGCCAAGCCTTTAGCCCTGGGATAGTAGATCATAGAGTATCTCCAATCTATCTCATGTCATTTAACAAAATTGTTCATTTTTGTGCTTTTGAAGGCTATTCCATTATCGCAAAATCACTCTGCGTGGAACACCAAAATGGTAGACTATATTGGTCTTGAAGAATTGCAGAACATGTTGTATTGCAACCTCTCATAACGGCACTGCCTCTGCTCACTTGGAGAATTAATCCGTAGCAGTGAGAATAAATCTATGTCCCTTAGAGGATGGAGGGTCTATCGAACCTATTTTGTCAGTGCCCCAACACTCAAATGACCATGAGGCAACAGTTGGGTGTAGCATATTCGGAGGTTGGTGTAAGTCCACCCCATGCACTTGGCAAAGGTGCATCTCCTAGCTATATGCATGCAATCGAATATAATTGTTGGCCAAAAATATCTGAGTCTCTTGATCTTCATTTTCATCTTTGGCTCTGACTGGTGAGCACCACACAATCCAACGTGTATTTCTTTGATGATATTTTGTGCTTTTTCCTTCCTTAGACATCTCAGCCACATCTGATCAGACGATATCCTGTAGAGAACATCTCCCACTAAGGCATACAACATAACTCTTCTTGTGATGCGATATGCCTCAAACTTATCTTCTGACAGCTTTCCAGTTTGCAAATATTCTATTAATGACTTACGTCAGTCCTTGTTGATTTCAGCAACCACAATAATCATTCCTTCTTCTTTTTCGAATTTATGTAGATTGTCAAGGTCTATTCGAGACAAAACTCATCTTCCTTGCAATGTGATATCAATGGAATCCTCTGGTGGGCATGCCAACTCCTTAGCAAGTTTTGCTACAGCATTGATATGTGCATTATCTCCCTGAGGAATCCTATATAAAGTCACATTAAGGATTTGTTCGAGCAGCATCATTGTATACCGGTGGTATTCTGCTAGCCTCAGCTTTAAAATCTTGTAGGAATCCTATATAAAGTCACATTAAGGATCTATTCGAGCAGCGTTATTGTATACCGATGGTATTCTGCTAGCCTCGGCTTTAAAATCTTGTATTTTCCAGAAAGTGTTTGTTGGATCATTAAATATTGTAACAGATTAACTTTCATTAAGTATCTTTTAACATCCTCAAAGGCCCGTTGGCATTTCTATTCTTAAATGAATTTGACATCCTTTTTAATTAATGTCGAGAAGGCCTGACACCTACCTGAGAAATTAGAAATAAAACATCTCAGATATGCCAACATTTATTGGAAGGAATTTAGTTGTTTCAAGGTTTTGGGAGGATGCATTTCTAAGATAGCTTTAATCTTATCTGGTTCGATCTTGATTCCCCAATGATGAACAAAAAATCTTAGGAATTTCCTAGAGGTAACTCTAAAGGCCCACTTTAAGAGATTCATCTTAGGATTATATTATCATAATCATTCGAATACGATCCTCAAATCGTACAAATGGTCTATTTTATATTTACTTTTGATGACCAAATCATCCACGTAGCACTCCACTTGGTTTTGAATGAGTTCATTGAAGATCTTCATCATTGCTCATTGATATGTTGCTTCAACAATCTTTAACCCCAATGGCATCACTATGTAGCAAAAGATCCTAATCGGCGTTCTAAAAGCTATGAGTGCTGCATCTTTTGGAGCCATCTTTATTTGATTGTATCCTGAAGATTCATCCATAAAGGTGAAAATCTCATGTTTCAAAGTAATGTCCACCATTAATTCTGGTATTAGTAATGAAAATTCATCTTTTTGACACGCCTTATTCAGATCCCTGAAATCGACACATACACGGATCTGTCCATTTTTCTTCTTAATTGGAATAATGTTGGCTAGCTATGTGAGGTATTGCTTTTCCTAGACAAAGTTAGCATCTATTAATTTCTTTACCTCGATAATGACTTTTTGCTCTATTTTGAGATTCATTCTTCTTGGATCTTGTTTTACTGGGGTCATATTTTTGTCCACGCCGAGCTTATGTACTGCAACTTCTACTGATAGCCCTGACATTTCATTGTAACTCCAGGTGAAGCAATCTTTAAATTCTGATAATAATCTTAACAATTCTATGGATTCTTCCTCACCGAGTAAAGAACTTATGAAGGTTGGTCGAGGCTGAGCATCACCTATCAACTCATCAACTGACATTTAAATTCTGATAATAAACTTATGAAGGTTGGTTGATAGCCCTGACATTTCTTTCAAATCATCAACTGTTGAATTAATTTCTTCTTCAAATTCTGGCGGAGCATCACCTATGAACTGTTCTTAAGAGTCATCCTCTACATCGAGGCAATCCTCTTCTAATATGTTAGTAACAATCATGCAAATTCCAAATCATCAACTGGTCCTACAGTACCAAATCCAAGTTCTTCTTTTGAATTAGGAGTTCAACTTTAACATTCCACAACTTTTCAAAATGTTGTAGCTTATCTTTTGGCATTTCTTTTGGCACATTATCCTGTTGAATTAATTTTTGTACACAAGGAGAAAAGTAATCAAAAGGTAATTCCATTAATTAATTAGAATTCTCTTCTAAATTTACATGATTTTCAAGAATGGTAGAAGGGGAAGCATAGTAAAGCTTGATCGGCTTCAACCAACACTACAGACTTCCTTGATCTCTAAACTATCAACCTTTTAGGAGTATATCAGAGTAGGGGCATAACATTCACGTAGTGGTTGATCCGATTATACATCAACTCATATTCACTCTTCTGTTTTATTATCATCATTTCTTACTCGAAATTCTCTTCATCAGAACTTTCTTCCATGTCAATGTTGATGGCCGGCCTAGTCTATTCAATAATCGTATTGGTTCTTCCTCGTCCACATCTCCAGCCTCAATCTCGAGTGTATGGGCTAAGAGAACCTCTACCACCTCGTTATGAAGTGATGATATTAGATTGTCGAAGCAGAGTTGAATGGCCTATTCTTTGTGACTCTTTTAAGTCTTCCACTTCATTTATCCCCACTTCATTAGAAAAGGCTGTCTTCTTTAGAGGTGCGTAGTAGGCGGCGTCTTCGTGAATGCCTACTTCATGAACTGAGAACGGTTGTAAATCCTATTTAATACAATGCTCTTGTCCTTCCATGAAATATTTGATGCATTGATGTAAGGATGATGAAACCATATTATGCTCGTGAATCCATAGTCTTCCAAATAAAGCATTGAAAGAAGTTTCTGCGTTAATGATATGGAATTTTGCGGTCATTACTAGTTCTCCAAGCTTTCATTAACAATGTAATCAATCCAAGTGCTCTTTCTCCCTTCTGATTAAATCCTCTTAACATCTTTTTATTAGCTGTATGTTCTTGAGCTTCAATATCCAAATATGCCAATGTCCATAGACTCATTAAGTTAAGTGATGCTCTTGGATCTACCAAAACTCAAGACAACACAAATCTGCCAATATTGAAGAAGATGTAGAGCGGTCGGTTGTGGTCGGTGGTACCAAGCAACAAATATTCATCTATAAATGTTATCCTAGGCTGTTCTTTTAACAAAAAAACTTCATCTAAAGATGTGCTAGCCAACTGCGCTAAGCAAATCTCAGGGATAAACAAGGCTGTAACCAGAGACTCCCTCATCTTCTTTAATAGGATTAAAGCATCAAAGATGCTTAGTTTAGACAACAAATACTAAGATGAGCTAGCACATTATAATCAGCTTTATATAATCCTCCAGTTTTCATTTGGCTATGTGGCTCTTCCACTCGTGGAGGCGGAGGCAGCTCTTCTCAAGTGACTATTTGTTTCCCCTTATCTAATGGAGCTGTTCTTGGAGGTAATATCTCCCTGCTCGTT
This sequence comes from Phalaenopsis aphrodite, assembly GCA_003013225.1. NCBI lineage: Eukaryota > Viridiplantae > Streptophyta > Magnoliopsida > Asparagales > Orchidaceae > Phalaenopsis > Phalaenopsis aphrodite. Next base: position 269,509 of record NEWO01000603.1, on the reverse strand, counting down.
AGATTTACTTCTGTAATTTCTTCTTCCTAAGATGTTGTAGGTAAAATTTCTAGCGTCTCTTCTTCATCGGAGAGATCCAGGCTGATGGCAAGTGATGCGCCATGGCACTCGAGGATTGGTTCTTCACTCACGATGCTATCTTAACCAGCATTGTCGATGTCTTTTTCATTTTCATTAATAGGCTCATTGAACTCAAGTATGACTCGAGGATCAGTTTAAGAATTGATATTAGAGTTAGATTGAACAAAATCATTGATGTTATCATTAGAAACAGTCAAAACGTAGTCAAAATTATAATCATTATATTCATAATACCCCAATGGGGCAACAAGATAATCATAAATGGTTAAAGGTTTGAGGATTTTCTTCCCCGAATATGAGACCCACCAATCTAACAAAGGCAACCCCTATCCTACCCTCCGCGCTATCGATCTTAACAATGTCATTCTATTCTTTCTTTTCTGGTTGCGACAACTTTTATGGAGAAATCTCCAACTTGGGCTGAGCAGGTTGTAGATTATGAATGGTTGCCTGAGCTAAAGCGGTCTGAATCTGATCCAGTATCTTCTTGGATGACTTGCTCCAAACTGTGCTCCATCCATCTTTTTATGCATATGGATCTATCGGAATGATTGGCTTGGCCAAAATCATATTTACAGAACCTTTTTCAAGTTCTTTCAAATATTCTTTTGGGATTGTTATATTTCCCTCTTTAAAGTTTCTCTTTAGCCAGTCCTTGAAGACAAAACAACCTTCTATTGTATTCTTTCTTTTCAACTTCTTCTGACTTCTTCTGCTCTAACAGTATGAACTCTGGCTTTTTCATTAAATTTCTAAACATTTTTTACACAACCTCATCTTTGAAAGAATACACTCTTCTCTTTCATTCTGCAAGAGTTGGACCAACTCTACCTTCTGCTCGGTATGGTCCTCCCTGGTAAGATTTTGGCTGGATTGGCCATACTGTTGTATTTGTTGCTGAGCATGCTGTAATAATTACTAAGAACTTTGGTGAGAATCCTCTGTCTGTATCTTCATCGGCTGTTTTCCCTTATCGACCGTTGCAACTATCTCGAACTTCTTTTCAAATGTTCTGGTCGTCCTTGATTTCTTTGCTTTCTCTTGGGAATCCATATGTTCAACTTCCTCCTATAAACTGTTGGCTTTGTGACCAGAGGAAAATATGTTAAAATTTTCATACCTATTTTATACTATTTTTAATGATATTGCACTTTAAAGAAAGATATTTTTGATGTTTTGTTGCAGGAATGATGAATTAGGGTCAATGGAGCAAAAAGATGCAAAAAGGAGTGAATTTGGAGCGAAAGGACCAAATTGTGGAGATTTGAACTAGGCCGCCGATAGTGCCTTCGACCATGCCGATTGCTAGTTTTTCCTGAGGCTACAGGATAAAATTCTCCAAAAGTCCGCTGACGGTGAGATCGGCGGTTATGCCTACTCAAGCTTTGGATAAGGCCAAATTTTGAAGGGATGCTTAGGCAACTCTTGGGAAAGCTCATCCACAACTTTAAAAGAAGATTTTGGCCGAGAGTCTAGAGAGTCTAAAGAGTCTAGGAGGGGCTAGAGAGCCTGGAAGGGGGGGGGACTCAAAATTGATGGTTGAAACAAGTGTGGAGAGTCTAAATTGTGAGGAATTCTTTGAGAGATTGTAAGAGTGGAGGGAAAGTGAGAGATTTCTTCATCCTTGCTGCTTTGAAGAGGAATTTTGTGTGCTGTAAAGAAAGGAAGAGATTCAGAAAAACTTTGAGGAGTGTTCTTGGGGAGAAATTAGAGATAAGTTATTTACTTGTTGTACTTTGTATGACTTTGATTTTATATATGAATTTTGAGTTTTGTTGTGTTTTACCCATGAGATCTGAGTAGTTTTCTTTGTATTTCTTCTTGTCTCGAGATTTGTGAAATGGTGATTTGAATTGGTGAAGTCATGAAAATGTTTAAAAAATTGTGATGATCTTTTCACTTTGATCTTAATTTAGTTTCAATCTAGCCAATTGATTTGTTAAAATGTGTTGAGTTTTACAACTAAAGTGAAGATTACATCCAAGACTCAGGGAGGTCAAAGCCTTTGGAAGTTGGGTGCAAATAAATAGGGCAATAATATTATCGGGCGTAGAATTGGAGATTTTAGAGTGACAGACTAAAATCCCCAATTCAGTCCTTTTGTTTGGGTGCTGAAGTGTAGATGTTAGCCCTCAGGTGAGGGGAATGTGGGAGCTCCAAAGTGAAAGCCGGTATCCTCCCAGCCTAGCCGCAGATTCAGTAAACAAGTGTAGGATTAGTCAATGTTCTTTATGCCTGGACCAAAGGGTAAAGAATCTGTATGCTCTTATTTGGCACAATAAAATTTGAACTAATTCACTTTATCCATTCACTATAATTTCTTGACAAGGAGAAGAATGCTTTCTTATATATTGAATATCACATTTAAACCTTCATTAGTATCATTAGTTATTTAATAGTTATTAAAATTACATATTTATTTCAATTGCCTATTAGTGACAGATAAGCAAATTGAACTTCATTATTGTGATTAAAGTCATTGCTTTTTGTAAAATCTTAGTTCGCAGTTCTAAACCACTCCCTGTGGGATCGATATCTAGAACTCTATTAGAGCCCTATATTACTTGAGTGATACATATACTTGCGTTGATAAGTGTAACTTTATAATTTTTGAATATTTATTACGTCCATATTTAACTTATACTTTTGAGCATATATAAAGTTGTCGGTCAAGTTTTTGGCGCCGTTGTCGGGGAGTGAGTGAATGATTGAGTGAGAAAAATCACAATTAGAGTAACATACAAATTAGAAATATTAGAAAATTTTTACTTGAATTGCAACATATTTTTATACTTAGTTAATTATATTACTCTGTACTGATTTCAAATTATATGCGTAAATTTGGACCTAAAAATCTTATACCCTATGATTCAGAATTAGAATGCACTGTTAGAAGGATTAGAAGATTTAGAAGAGAACCTAGAAATTCTGATACAATGGAAAACAATATGAACAATCAAGGAATAGAGAATGAACACCAACTTAGACCCTTACGAGATTATGCAAATCCTACAACAAATAAAATTCACTTATCTATCCAAAATCCTGACGTAGTTGCTAATTCATTTGAGCTTAAACATGCTATTATCCAAATGGTACAAAACAATCAATTCAGAGTTACACTAAATGAAGATCCTAACTTACACCTCACTAGTTTTTTAGAACTGTGTGCTACTTTTAAATATGACAGAGTCTCAAGCGATGCTGTTAGACTTAGACTTTTTCCTTTTTCACTGAGGAATAAGGCTAAGATGTCGTTAAATTTGTTAGCACCAGGATCTATTAGAACTAGGGGAGAACTTTCACAGAAATTTCTATCCAAATATTTCCCTCCATCCAAAACTGTTAAACGTAGAAATGACATAACATCGTTCTGTCAGATTGATGGAGAGTCAATATATGAAGCTTGGGAGAGATTTAAAGATCTTCTTAGGAAATTACCTCATCATTAGTTACCAGATTGGTTGATAATTCAAACTTTTAATAATGGATTAGATCATTATGAGATGAATTATTCTCCAACACCTCCTATGATGGAAGATAATTCATCTGGACAATTTGTGGATGTTCAATCTTCATATGAGACTTTAAATGCTATTAATAGACCCAACAACCCTTATTCAAACTATTATAACCTAGGTTGGAAGAATCATCCAAATTTCAATTGGAATAACAACTCTTCTACAAATCAATAATGGGCAAACAACCCAATGAACCCATTAAAAAATTCATCCAACCAAGGAAATGTTAACTATAGACCTTCTTATCCTCCAGAATTTAATAGTAACACTCAAATTAAGGAAAAGAAGTTGTCTATGGAAGAGCTAATATTAAACATGGGTCAACAATTGCAGAATCAAGGAAATCAATTACAAATTCAAGGAAATCAATTACAGAATCAAGGAACTACTATTAAGAATATTGAAAATCAATTGGGAAATATCACTACTGCGCTTAGTAACTGAACATTAGAAACTTTTCCTAGTACTGTGGAACCAAATCCTAAAGATCAAGGAAAAGAACAAATCAAAGTGATACAATTATGAAGTGGAAAAGAATTGGAAACAATAGTGTAAAAAGAAATAGAAACTGAAAAAGAGAAAGTGGATACAAAAAAAGAAAAGGATCATGAATACTCAGATTTAGAGTATCTATTTACACCAATAAAAATTACTGTGGAAAAACCTTCATTACTGTTTCCTCAAAGATTGAAGCAACACAAACAGAATAAACAATTTTCCAATTTTTTTGAAATTCTTAAGAAATTAACAGTGAATATTCCCTTCGTAGAAGCTTTAGAGCAGATGCCCAAATAAGTGAAATTTATGAAAGATATTCTGAATAAGAAAAGGAAGTTCACCGATAACAAAACTGTTGCACTTACCGAAGAGTGTAGTACAATTATTCAGAAAAAGCTTTTTGAAAAATTAAAAGATTCTGGCAGTTTCACTATACCATGTGTTGTTGGTGAAAAATTTTATAGAAGAGATTTATGTGATTTGGGAGCCAACATTTAGCTTATGCCTCTATCAATTTTCAAAAGATTAGGATTAGGAGAAGTCTCACCTACTTCTGTAACTCTACAATTAGCGGATTGTTCAGTTACATATCCTAAGGGAGTTATAGAGCATGTGTTAGTAAAAGTAGATAAATTTATCTTTCCTGTGGATTTCATTGTTTTAGATTTGACAGAAGATAAAGAAATACCTATCATTTTAGGGAGACCATTTTTAGCTACTGGAAAAGCTATGATAGATGTTCAAAAATGAGAATTAACTATGAGAGTTAACGATCAAGAATTGACTTTTACATTGCAAAATTTATGAAATACCCTGCTGTTGAAAGAGATAATGAATATTTTCACATGGAAATTAGTGAACATCTATTGAAAGAACATTTTGAAGAGAAGGAATAATTTGAAGAGAGTGACGAAATTATTCTGGATGAATTAGAAAAGAAAGAATTAGATTATGTTCAGGAAAGATTTGAGATGTTGGATATTACAAAAAATGCTGATAAAAATATATTTCCGTTAATTATAAAACCACCTGAACTTGAGATGAAAGTATTTCCTAGCCACTTGAAGTATGTGTTTTTAAGAGACTCATCTACATTACCTGTTATTATATCTTCAGAATTAAATGATCTGCAAGAGCAAATACTGTTAGATAAATTGAATAGATATAAGAAAGCTTTTGGTTGGACCTTAGCTGATATTAAGGGAATCATCCCTTCAATCTGTATGCACAGAATTATATTAGATGAACAATATAAACCAAGAGTTGATCCACAAAAGAGATTAAATCCGATGATGAAAGAAGTAATTAAGAAGGAAATTCTGAAATGGCTAGACACTGAAATTATATATCCTATTTCAGATAGTGCGTGGGTAAGTCCAATTCATTGTGTTCCTAAGAAAGGAGGAGTGACGGTTTAAACAAAAGAAAATAATGAATTAATACCTATCAGACAAGTTACTAGGTGGCGTAGTTGCGTTGATGATAGAAAATTAAACACTGCCACCAGGAAAGTTCACTTCCCTTTACCCTTTTTATATCAAATAGTAGATAGACTTACTGTGCACAAATATTTTTATTTTTTTAGATGGATATACTAGTTACCATCAAATTCCTATTGCTCTTGAGGATCAAGAAAAGACAACATTTACTAGTCCTTTTGGAACTTTTGCTTTCCAAAGAATGCCTTTTGGATTATGTAATGCACCTGCAACATTCTAGAGATGTATGATGTCTATATTTAGTAAGTTAATTGATGATGGATTAGAAGTATTTATGGTTGATTTATCTGTATTTGGAACATCATTTGACGCATGCTTAAATTATCTTGAAAAAGTTTTGGAGTTATACAAAAGAACTAATTTGGTTCTAAATTGGGAAAAATGTCAATTTATGGTTGCAGGAGGAATTGTGTTAGGGCATAAAATTTTGAAAGATGGTATGGAAGCAGACCCTGCAAAAATTCAAATTATATCTAAACTAACACCTCCTACTAATGTAAGAGAGGTTAGAGGTTTTCTTGGGTATTAAAGATTTTTCAAAAATTACCAAACCTCTAAGCCAATTTTTAGAAAAGGGCAAGAAATTTGAATTGGATAAAAGTTGTTTAAATGCCTTTGAGTTAATAAAGGAAAAAATTAATCACAGCTCCTATTATAGTTTTACCTAACTGGGAGAAATCATTTGAACTGATGTGTGATGCTAGTGATTATGTTATTGGAGTTGTCCTTGGACAAAGGTATGAAATTTTTTTTAAAGTTATATACTACGATAGAAAAACTCTTAATGATGCACAAATTAACTATATTATTACTGAAAAAGAGTTACTAGCCATTGTGTACGCTTTAGATAAATTCAGATCTTATGTATTGTGCAAAAGAAGGATGCCAAACCAAGGTTAATTTGATGGATACTTTTGATGTAAGAATTTGACCTTGTGGTTATTGATAGAAAGAGAACTGATAATCAAATTGCTGATCATTTGTCAAGATTAGAAAATCAAGAATCATCTGACACTGACAATGAAATTACAGACAGTTTCCTTGATGAACAACTTTATAATATTAATGAGTGGAAAATATCATGTTATGCTGATATTGTTAACTATATTGTAAGTGATATTTTGCCACCTATGCTGACACTGCAACAACAAAGGAAATTCATTCATGATGCAAAAGCATATTTTTGGGATGAGCCTTATTTATATAAAAAATGTAAAGATCTGATTATGAGGAGATGTGTACCTTATGAAGAAACTGAGCTAATCATTCAGAAATGTCATGATTCTGAATTTAGAGGACATTTTGGGAATGATAAAACTGCTTATAAAATTTTACAAGCTAGATTTTATTGGCCTACTATCTTAGAGATGTTTATAGATATATAAAAACTTGTGATCGATGTCAACGGTTATGCAATTTATCTAGAAGAAATGAAATGCCTCTAAATTTCATGTTAGAAGTTGAGATCTTTGATGTTTGGGCATTAGATTTTATGGGACCATTTATTCCTTCATTTGGAAACTTATATGTATTAATTGTAGTAGACTATGTTTCTAAGTGGATTGAAGCACAAGATTTACCTCGTTGTGATGCTAAAAGTGTTTCAAGATTTTTAATGAAAAATATTTTCACTAGATACAAAATGTCTAGAATGATTATCACTGACGGAGAGTCCTATTTTAGGAATAAATACATTGAGAGATTGGCAGAAAAGTTTAATATTATTCATAGAAACTCTACTGCCTATTATCCTCAAACTAGTGGGTTAGCTGAAGTTTCTAATAAAGAGATTAAACAAATACTTGAAAAGACTGTAAACCCTAATAGAGTAGATTGGCCCACTAGATTGGATACTACTTTATGGGCTTACAGGACTGCTTATAAAACTCCTATTGGAATGACTCCTTACAGACTGATTTTTGGAAAGGCTTGTCACTTACCAGTAGAATTGCAACATAAAACATATTGGGTGATTAAAGAATTCAATTATAATTTGAAAGATACTGGTAAGAAGAGATTGTTACAACTAAATGAATTGGAAGAATTAAGAAATGAGTCATATGATAAAGACAGAACTTTAAAGGAGAAATTAAAGTTATGGCATGATTGGAAGATTAACCAGAAGAACTTTGAACCAGAACAAGAAGTTTTACTTTACAACACTAGGCTGAAGTTATTTCCTGGGAAATTGAAGTCTCGTTGGTTAGAACCCTTTACTGTGACTCAAATTTATACTCATGGAGCTGTTGAAATTGAAGATCAGAAGATGAGAAATAGAATTAGAGTAAATGGACATAAATTAAACCATATTATCAGGGTAAAAGACTAAATTTTAAAGAGATTTTAATGATCAGTCAACCTGAATGACACCTGAATAGGTCGGGCTGACGACGTTAAACCAAGTGCTTTATGAGAGGCAACCCGTGTTTATCTTTATTTTTATCACGATTATAGTAATTTTTATTTGAAATTATTGTTAGTATGTGGTAGTATTAAGCTCTACTACTCTTATTTAGCCTTTAAATATCTTAAAAATTGAATCCATGAAGAAAAATTGGAACGCATTCGGACCAGAGCAAAAACTACAAAAATTTTGCTTTGGACGCCGACGACACCCTCGACGCCGCCGACGGCACCCTCGACGCCACCGATGGCACCCTGGACGCCGCCGACGGTGGGTTTTTTCTGAGAGTCTAGAAAAAATTAATATAGAGGCCCGCCAACGGCGCCCTCGACGCCGCTGACGGCGAGACCGACGAATTGGCGGGTACTTGGGTTCAAATGACAGTTTTTGGCGATTTTTGGGGGGAATTGTCTTTTTAAACTCAAAAATTTGATTTCTAGTTCATATTTTTCCTACAAAAATGAAGTTAAACTCTATCAATTTCATTCCTATGGTGTCAAATTCCCCTAATAATCCTAGAATGCGAGTTTTCAATCGACGAAAGCTTATTAGTGCAGAAGTGTAGCGAATCTTTAACAAATTACTGATGAAGAAATGATTGATCAAGGAATAAGGATTTGTAAATGGCGGATTGAATAATTCCATGACGGATATTGAAGAAACAATAGTGCGGCGAAGATGGGAAGTGTTGTTCTACACTACCACTGCCGTGGTGGTTCCGGTAGTGAAAGAATTTTATGCAAATTTACATGGAATCAACCAAGGAGTTGTTTAAGTGCGAGAAAGATGGATCACTTTCACTTCTGCACGGATCAATGAATTATACATGATAGAGAATGTTCCTGTCTGCCACTATTCCAATTTCGTCCCAACGAGAAACCAAATGAATGAAATTTACCAATATTTAACGAACAAAACTGATGACTGGGAAATATAAGAAAATGGGTATGTTAGTTTTTCTGTAACACTCCTAAATCTCGTTTCAAAATATTGGCACTTTTTCATTTTTGCGAAACTATTACCGACAATGAAGATAGGTAAAGTTTCTAAAGAAAGTGTCATTTTGAATTATTGTATTCAAAGGAGACTGCCGATCGACATTGGATCAATAATTGTGAAGTCAGTTTTAGGCCTGATCATGACACGCCTCCACCATTTTCTCACTTTGTAGACAGTTCCAAGTGTCCTATGAAAATTGGGAAAAGGTACTGCTACCTTGGAAGCCTTTGGATGCAACTGAGAGATTCCCAGCTTTTGAAGATGAAAAAGACATGACCATCATAGTAGATCAATCATATTAGAATTCACTGCCAGTTCAACCCTTAGTCCCTGATAAGTCTCTGGTGATCCCGCGCCAAATCAAGAAATTGGAAAAGGAGGTACAAAATGTCATGAATGCGATTAATAATATCTTTGATTTGTTTGATCATCTAGACTGAAAAATGAAAAAATATTTTGAGCACTTTGGACATTTAGAAGATAACTTAATAAGATTGATGAGGAGGATGAAGTTAATAGAAGAGGATTCCACTGAAGAGTTTCCATTCTGACCCTTCTACAACCTCTTCGTTCATGTGCAATCAATGGGTGATCTCAGAGGAGAATCTAGTACCGAGTGTGAAGATTAGTAGATTTATATTTCTACCTATCTGTCTATCTATGTACTTTGATTTGAACTTTGTATTTGCTTTGCTTTAGAATGATGCTTTTTAGATCTCTGTATAGTTGAGACTTAGCATAAGATGTTTTGTTTTCAACATTTTGAGTGTTGTGGCTTGGATTGCAATGCTGAATTAATGTGTTGAGGTTGAGAAAATATCAAACTTAGGTGTGTTATGTAACGTATTTTGTACCCCTTGGAACTTATATATAAATGTGATATTTTGTGTTGTGAAAGTTTATATGTGCTAAGCACATCATTTAGTCACTTAAAATTATGTCTATAATGATTAAACGGATGCCTTTTAGGCTTGAAATTGATCAAAATCGTGAAAATCTGAAATTTAGACAAAATCAATAAAGCCCGCTGACGGCGCCCTCAACGCCACCGAAAGTGAGATTTTCCTGAGACCTAAGACTTTAATTCCAATTGAGAGCACTGACGATGCCATCGACTACGCCGATAGCAAGCTCACAAAAAACACCTTTAACCATGATTTTGACCAATCAACTGCCACTATTCATCATCCCCTTCCTCCTAAAAACGCCATTTTTGACGTAGGGCTTGAAAGATCTTGGATTGGGACGCAATTTCAAGGCTTTTTGACACCGGATTTAATCATCTCTAGGTAATACCTTCACTCCAAACTAAAAATATTTGATTTTCACCATGGATTTCTTCCACATTAAGGAGATCCAAAAAATTTGAGAATGTGATGAAAATTTGGGAAGAAATTCATGGATCTTAATGTTGAACTCTTAAAATTACTATTGGAAGCCATGATTGGTATATTTAAAGTAATTTTTGGAATTTTTCTATAATTTGATTAGATTGAAATGGCTCCACGTCAAAAGAGAAGAGTTGAGTTCGACGATTCTCGCTTCGTCAATGCGATGGCTCAAACAAAATTTACTTCCATATTTAAAGGAAAGAAGTGCATACAAGATTGAGTTTTTGAAAGTTTAGGAGGAGAAATCGAACAAGTTATTGCCGAGCAGAGGTGAGAAAACTTTTGTTACACTACTAATAATGCTGATGCAAATGTTGTGAAGGAGTTCTACGCCAATGTGACTTATTCTGATGACGAAATCGTTCAAGTGCGTGGATTTCCTATTGAGTTTACTGTCACCCACATCAACACTTTTTATGAAGTCCCAAACTCTTATAGTTGTCATTATGAATCCTTTAGTACAATGGATGGCCCCCTAAATGATGTGATCAACTTTCTCACTGATGGGAAAGGGACATGGAAGATAAAGCAACGAGAACGGGTAAATTTTTTTGCTTTCATGCTGAATGCCACCTCTACGACGTGACACTATTTCATTTCCTCTACTCTGTTACCGACCTATCACCATAGTGAGGTAACTAGAGATAGAGCTATTCTGAATTTATGTATTCAGAATAATAGAACTATAAATGTGGGAAGAATTATTCTTAAGAATATATTGACTACGACGATGAGTGAGACTATTGGAGGTCAAAAACATCTTAGACTTATTTATACAATTTGCAAACTTTCTGGAGTAGAAATTGGAGATGAAGAATGGGTTTACCCTATGAAACCCATTAGTAAGGCTAATTTGAAGACTTATAAATCCCATGAGAAATGGAGAACTGAGAGTAGAAGTCAAAAACCTTATAGTAGTAGAGATGTCCCCTCTACAAGCTATGGCCTTCCACCATCCAGCTTCCCTACACTCTCTAATTTGATGAATGAGTTGACCTTGCAACAGAAGAGCATAGAATTGATAAATGAAAGGATTGGAGGTTTATAACGTCGACACGATTATGATAGTGAGTACCTTCAGAGGCATTCAAATTTTGAGGTAGCTTATTATGAAGCTCAGGCCCGACACTGCAGAGGTGAGCCTGATGTTACTTTTCCTGAGTGCCCCCGGTATACTCAGTATCATCCCGATCCACCTGCTGATCAAGGCGATGAAGATATAGCTTGGGATTTTGATGTTGAATGAATTGATGTACTTATATTTGTACTTTTATTTCTATAATTTGTTTGTGATAGAAATGGATGTTTGTGTATTTGGACTTTTATTTTTATTATTTTGTTGTACTTTTTAATTTTTGTTATAAAGTTAGTGTTATAGTTAAATGTCTATGTGTAGTTTAATAGATATTGAGTAGTATTTTGTAATGTAATGTGATTTTTATTTCACATTTTAGTTTTAATTGTTTAGTATTGTGGTTGTGTTAGGAAATATTATGCTTGTTTTAGTTTTATACTTATTTCAAAATTTCATTACCCAGAAATTCCTCTAATAATTTATATGCGTAGAAAGCTCTTAATACTACAAACAAGGTGAAGTAAATATTTGAGAAGGCCTGCAGATATTTCAGAAGGATGAAAATGCCTACAATACTTAGCTATGATTTATATTTATAGTTTTTTCTTTCCACATATTATTTCATATTTAAAAATTTAAGTTGGGGGGAAGGAATAAAAAGATTAACTATTAGATGTCCTCTATTTCAATATTTTTTAAAATTATTTATATGATTTCATGTAGTAAATTTAATTCAGGTAACTATTTTTTTTGTAACTATTTAAATATTATGGTAGATTTAAAGAAATATTTTTGTAATGAAAATTAATTTTGTAACTTAAGATATTTAGTATAAGAGAATAAGATTATAGTTAACTATTTAAAGTAAAGGAAACTAAATTTTGAAGTATTAAGAATTTGGAAATTCATTTGAGAAGAAAATATTGGGGCTCAATGATGTAAAAACTATGAAATATTTATAAGGTAAAGGAATGCTTTGAGTTTCAAACTTAGGGAAAGAAAAGTGAAGTTAAAAATCATTAAAGGCTATCGAGATATAGTAATCCTCACTTAAAAAAGGAAAAAAAAAGGATTGAAAGAAATCCCTGAAATGAAAAGAAAAATATATGGGATTGAAAGCAATCCAAATGAAAAAGAGAAAAGAAAGAAAAAAATTATGGAAGTGAGGAGAAGCTTGAGGATATGCTTAATAAAAAATTGGCTTCACTGGACCTACCTAAAGAGAAAACCTAAATACATTCCTGAACATATATTTATGGAATAGATCTTTTACTAATAGAGTTCTCATGAAGTTCCTATCTTTTGGATATTCTAAGTGACTTAATATTGCAACATATAGTCATTCTTGAAATGAATAGAAGACTAGAACTCTTAAACTTGATGACTAGATAATCTTGTGGCTACAGATTTAATTCAATTACTTGAATTTTTTCTGAAAATCTCACTATGATATTTATTTAAATCAAAGTTATAGTATTATTGAATTGAAACTTTACTGCAGTAGATCATAACTTTTATATAGTACTAAAATTACTTGAGGACAACTTTTATATAGTATCCTCCCAGCCTAGCCGCAGATTCAGTAAACAAGCGTAGGATTAGTCAATATTCTTTATGCCAGAACAAAAGGGTAAAGAATAGGTATGCTCCTATTTTGTACAATAAAATTTGAACTAATTCACTTTATCCATTCACTATAATTTCTTGACAACAAGAATGATGCTTTCTTATATATTGAATATCACATTTAAACCCTCATTAGTATCATTAGATATTTAATAGTTATTAAAATTACATATTTATTTCAATTGTCTATTAGTGACAGATAAGTAAATTGAACTTTGTTGTTGTGATTAAAGTATTGTTTTTCTAAAATCTTAGTTCACAGTTCTAAACCACTCCCTGTGGGATCAATATCTAGGACCCCATTAGAGTCCTATATTACTTGAGCTATAAGTATACTTACGTTGATATGTGTGACTTTACAATTATTGAATATTTATTACGTCCATATTTAACTTATACTTTTGAGCATATATAAAGTCGCCAGTCACTTTGCTTAATAGCTTCTCGAAGGACTTGATGATGAGTCCCTTGAGCATGAAAGGTACTGATCCATGTATGCTTTTGAGTAGAATCTCAATTGCATGTTGTTCCTGTAGTTGAGGTTCACATTTCATGCTAAGGTTTCTCCACCTCAAGATATAATCCACTAGAGTCTCATTGGGTCTTTGCTTCTCTACTACAAGATCTCTAATAGAAACATGGTGTTGTGCCACAAAAAATCTCTCTACAAACATCTGTTTCAATTCAGTGAACATTTTGATCGATCCGTTAGGTAGCACGACATACCAATCAAAAGCAATCCCTGACAGACTGTTGACATTCCTTAAAAATGATAACTTTTTCATATATATTTTTTGCTCAATTTTAATAATTTTTAATGATATTACACTTTAAAGAAAGGTATTTTGCATATTTTTTGTTTCAGGGACAAGAAATGGAGTTTTGAAGAAAAAAACCAAAAACGGTGCAATTTGGAGCAAAAACGAGCAAGAAAGAAAATTCTATCCTTACACATTTCGATGTCTTTCTTTACTTAATCTCATTTGCACTTCTCACACATTTTTGAATGAAATTACACTTTAAATAAATGTTAATTTTATGCTTATTTTGTAGATCAATCTGTTAGGAACGAAACACGACTGAAATGAGGTAAAATAGAGCTAAAACGAAGCCAAATGGAGAAAAATAGTGGAACTGTAGCAGATATGCACCGAAGGCTCCCAAAAAGGCACTGATGGTGCCCGAGTCTAGATAAGCGACGAAACATGGCACTGACGGCTTCTTGACTGACGTCGACAGCTCCCGAGACGGTTGTAGACCAATTTTTGGTGGATTTTGATGTTCTAGAAGGCTTCCAGGTGATTCAAACACCCATGAAGTGATTAAATGTTTCTAGAGACTTGGAGAAGGCTATTGAAAGAAGAGACATGTCTTTTAGATGAATAGATTTGTCTCTTTTTAAAAGGTGGGAATTGGTGTCTCTTTCAAAAAAAGGGCTTGGCGCCTCTCATGGTGTGGGGGGTTGTGTGTGTGTGTGGGGGCGCGTGAGTGTGTGTGAGTGTATTTTAGAGTAAATTATTGTGTGTGGAGAGGATTTTCTTCAATAATTGTAGTAGGAGAAGGAAGGTGAGAGGTTTCTTCTTCAGTACACTTCTAAGAGAGAATTTAATGTTGATTGTAAAGAGAGAAAATGATACAAGGGAACTTCTAGGGATTTGCTTGAGGAGGAGTCTAAGATAAGTTGTGTTCTTCAATTTCTTTATTTTGTAAACTTATTTTTTTATATAAAATCTGTGTTTTTTCGTATCTTCCTCATGATTTTTGAGTAGTTTTCCTTATCTTTCTCCTTACACTGAGATATGGTGAAATGAAGAGATAATTTGGATGTGTCATTTTAAAATATAAAATAAATTGTGATGATTTTTCCACTCCATTCTTAATTTAATTTTTGATCTGACAAATTGATATGTTAAAATTTATTGTGAAACATATGATCTTGGAAATGGAGTATGAGTTATACAATAGAGTGAGAATCACATTTAATTCCATGGAGGAGTATTTTGTTCATGGAATTAAGTGCAAATAAATAAGGAAATATACATTGTTGGGCGTAGAGTTGGAGATTTTAGGGTGATTGACTAAAATCCCCAATTTGGCCTTAGTTTTTAAGAACTAAAGCGAGTGTTAGCCTTCAAGGGAAGGGAAGTGAGAGCTCTGGAGTGGGAGCGAGTATTCTCTTAGCCTAGCCACAGATTTAGGGACTAAAACTGAGATTAGTCAATAATTCTCTATAACACTGAATGAGGGTAGAGAATTAAAATTTCTCTTATTTGACACAATACATATTTACACCATTTATCTTATCTAATTTTACCATAAACTCATTGTAGTGGGAAGGATACTTTCTTAAATTTGAATTGTTCATCACAAAAATTTGTTTATTCTTAGTAAATTTAACTTTAAAGTTTAGAAATTAATTTAGCAAACTTAGTTTTGTTAGCATACATTAAAACCAGTTTAATTAACCTTCCAAACTATTTGCTTATAGTAGTAGACTAGAATTAGTCTAAGGGATTTCTTACCTCGCTTCTTCGTGGGATCGATACTGGGGTTTTTAAAGAAAGCCATGTATTACTCGAAGTGATACGTGTACTTGCATATAAATCTTAGTGTGTGAACTATTTTATATATTTTATATAACATTTCTATTTTGCACATTAAATACTTAATATAAATTGGGTCAACTTGTTGGCCATATTTTTGAAAAGCTAAATTACTGCATAATTTCAGGATGGGTCAAGTTCTTGGCACTGTTACCGTGGATTTAAATTGACATAAAACATGTAAAAAAAAACACACACACTAGGGTGCATCAAGTTTTTGGCGCCATTGCCGGGGAAGCTTCAGTAAGAACTTTATTAGAATTTTAGTTAAACTTGTAAGACGTAGATTTGGAATTTATAGTATTATTATATTATGTATTTAATTATTATGTGTTTATTTTAAATAAAATATAAAATACCAAAAATATTTTTGATATCTATCCTATTAGTTAAGTGTTTCGATTTGTATGCGTAGTTCAAGAGCTGTAGACCTTGAATTTTACATGTCAAATTTGGAGAGGACTTTTGGGAGAGATCTGAAAAGACTCCATGAATTTAATATAGAAATGATGGATCAACAATATAATGAATATTCATATTTAGATTATAAGTCTTGTAGCTTTGAAAGAATAAACCGCATTAGAGTGGCAAATTTTCAAGAAGATATCCTTACAATTTTAATTTCCCAGGTTGTAGAAACTGAGAGGAAGTTGGATCAATACATAGAAAGAAATGACCATGATATACTTAATTCTTATTCTAATTATTACGATCTAGGTTAGAAAAATTAGTTGAATTTTAACAGAAATAATAATTTTGGAGGAGAAGACCAATTTTGGGAAGATAATCAATTTAATCAGACATGTAGTTGGAATAATCATGGCTATTATAATGATGAACTTTCTTTACCTCATAATTTTAACTTCAACCGCAAGAATGAAGAGAAAAATTTATTAGAAGAGCTTGTTATTCAAATGGAGAGTGAGCTGGAGTGTCAAGGGACCACAATAAAAAATATGAAAAACCAATTGGGGCAGATTATTAACTCAATTAATAATCTTGCTCAATTTAACTCCAAACCACAGGACGAGTAGAAGGAATTATGTTAGAAGAGGTTGTGAAACAAATGAAGAGTGAACTGGAAAATCAAGAGGTTGCAATAAGGAATATAGAAAACCAACTGAGGCAGATTATTAATACAATTAACAGTTACCCCTCGGAGATTTTACTTAGTCACCTTGAGATAAACTCTAAAGAGATGAATGATGAGCAATATAAAGTTATCAAACTAATATTTAGAAGAAAATTCGAGGAAATGCTTTAAAAGAGCTTTGAGTTGAGAGATGAGCATAAGGAGATTGAAAGACCAATGGATGAAAGTTTTAAGGAATTAGAATAACCTATTTCCTCAACTAGCATAAGTTTAGAAAGACCACTCCACCATTTACTTAGTACCAAGGGGAAGAGTTAGAAGATAACTTGAAAGACAAGAGTAACCTAGAGAAAGTTGATCCAGAATCAAAATTATCTAGAGAGAATCCGATCCAAAATTTGGAAGATCATGAAGTATCATATAAAGATCCATTTCTTATAAATTTCAAGAATGATATTAATATGAAAATTGAGAAAATTATTAGAAGAATTTTGGAGCTATAAAGAAATATGAGAAATAATTATATGAATCAATATAAAATGGAAGTGCTGAAAGAAAATTTAAAATTTGAGGATTTTTTAGGAATCCCTAGATCTATAAAAAAATGGGCGATTGATCAAGGATTACTTAAATGGAATTTTGATTTAGGTGAAATCATTTGTTAAGCTAACAACGTTAAACAAAGTGCTTTATGGAAAGAAACTCATAGTTATCAGTGTGGTTTGATTTAATTTGCTTGAGAGTTATGCTTGTCAGTGTTGTATTATGTTTGTTTTAGTGTGGATTGATTAGTTTGATTGATGATTGGTAGATGTTTGGATTGTTAGTGGTTTGATTTACTTTTTGTGTGTCATGAGGGAAGTGCTTTCTTAACTTCTTATTATAGTTAGACTTGTATGTTCTCTTGTAGTATTTGGATTGACGAGTCAAATACAACTTGGGTCTCACCTGGACTTGATTTTTGCAAGAGGCATCATGAATTTTAACAGTCACAGTTACATCTCAACTTTATTACTTCCTTTCTTTGACCTTTTTTTCATTTGATAGGATTAGCTAACCTATTTGATGTGTAACATGTGGAAGATATTACACTATCCTTATAACTGCTAGAGGTGCTTAATTAATGGGATATGGTGATGTCTGAGGTTGGTGCTCGAGAACCAATATATCAGGGATAATCTTACCTTTGGAACTAGAATATATAAAATATTTAATAAGTGCTCAATATATTTGTGTAGTTATTCTGTTAGAAATTGGAAGTAAGTTAGTGAGATGTGATGAGGTAAAGGAAAAATTGACTTCATTTATCATGTGTGTTTGTGTTTGTGTTACAATAATATAATGATTTGGAGAACACATAAATATATATATTTCTATGACAATACCTATCCTGCCTGTTAGACCTTTCTTTCAATTTAATCGATCATGTTTAGTGTAGATTTACTTTCTACTACATGTTTTCTATCCTGATAAATAATTGTAGATGTTTTTGATAGACAATTTTGGTAGATAGAATTTCTAAACTTATTTTCTTCCTACTTATATTTTTTGTACTAAATGCTATAAATGTTAAAAATCAAGTTTGGGGGTAAGAAGAAAAATAAAATTTTAAAGTGAGTATACTTCCTTTTAGTTTAGTATTATTGCATGCATGTTTTAGGCTAGATTTACTTTCACCTACATTCATTCTATCCTAATTATGAATGTATATGAATTTGATAGGATGTTGTAGTAGTTTGTAGATTTAACTTTTTACTTTTTCTTCCTGCTACATTTTATAGAATTGATTGCCAAATATTTAAAAATTTAAGTTTGGGGGAAAGAAAAATTTCTTTAAAAGAATGAAACTAAATTTTATTTGTGCTCAATTAGCTATATTTTAAAAATTTAATTTAACATGACCTTTGGTATTAGAGGCTAACTTTGGATAATAATATTTGTGTTTCTAAATTGATAGTAAACTTAAGTAAAAATTTTCAATAATGAAAGTTGATTCTAGAGTAAAGATATTTGGTACGAAAGAATAAGATTATGCTTTTTCTATTTAGAGTAAAAAAATTGTATTTTTGAAGTATTAAGAATCTTAGAGTTTCATGTAATAAGAAAAGAAAAAAGGTTTTATAAAAAATCTTCAAAGCTAATATGAATCTATAAAGTGAAGGAATGTGAAAAGTTTTTAACTTTAAGAAGAGGATAGTGAAGTTCAAAATTATTAAATGCTATCTAGGAATAGTAATCTTCACATGAAAAAGAAAAAAAAAGAAAGGATTAAAAATGATCCTAAAAGAAAAAAATAAAAAGAAAATAAAAGTATGTGAGGAGAAGCTTGAGGAGATGCCTAATTAAAAATTGGCTTCACTTGAATCAACTTGAGGAAGAAGGCTTTATTACATTTTTTATACTTTAATTTGAGTATTAGTATCCTTAATAATAAATTTCTCTTGAAGTTCTTTTCCATATGGATATTCTAAGTGACTTTAATATGAAAAATTGCAATTCTTCTTAAAATGAATAGAGAATCAGAAATCTTAGACTTGACTACTAGATGTCCTTATACTTTTATTTTTGATTTAAGTTGTTAAAAATTTCTCTTAAGTTGTGGTATCATATTTAGCAGACCAAATTATAGAAATTTGGAAGTTCAACTCTCTACCATTAGTCATAACTTTAATGTAGTAAATGTGTTACTTGAGGACAAGTAACAATTATATTTGAGGGATTTTGATACGCCTAAAAAATGATTACTTTTTCACATATATTTTATGCTTAATTTTAAAGATTTTTAATTATATTACACTTTTAAGAAAGGTATTTTTCATATTTTTTTTGTTTCAAGGACAAGAAATAGAATTTTGGAGAAAAGGAAGCAAAAATGGAGCAATTTAAAGCAAAAATGAGCAAGAAAGAAAATTTTGTCCTGGCACATTTCGATGTCTTTCTATGCTTAATTTAATTTACACTTCACACACATTTTTTATTGAAATTACACTTTAAAGAAAGGTTATTTTTATGCTTATTTTGTAGGTCTATCTGTTAGGAACAAAAAAACTACAAAAATGGGGGAAAATGGAGCTAAAACAGAGCTAAATGAGTGAAACAGTGGAGCTACTACAAATCGGCACCGATGGTGCCCCAATCTAGAGAAACAATGAAATGTGGAGTCGACGGTGCCCAGGCTGACTCCAACAACTCCTGGGATGGTTATGGACCAATTGTTTGGTGGATTTTGATATTCTAGAAGGCTCTCAAGTGATTTAAACACCCCATGAAGTGATTCAATGTATCTAGATACTTGAAGAAGGCTCTTGAATGAAGAGACATGTCTTTTAGATGAATAGATTTATCTCTTGGGAAAAAAGAGAGAATTGGTGTCTCTTTAAAAAATAGGGTTTGGCACCTCTCATGGTGTGGGGGTTTGTGTGTGTGTGTGTGTGTGTGTGTGTGTTTGTGTGCGCGCGCATGAGTGTGTGTGAGTTTATTATAGAGTAAATTCTTGTGATTGGAGAGGATTTTCTTGAAGAATTGTAAGAGGAGAAGGAAGGTGAGAGGTTTCTCCTTCATTACACTTTTAAGAGAGAACTTAGTGTTGATTGTAAAGAGAGAAAGAGCTATAAGGGAACTTTTAAGGATTTGCTTGAGGAGTAGTCTAAGATAAGTTATGTTCTTTCATATCTTTATTTTGTAAACTTATTTTTTTATATAAAATTTGTGTTTTGTCGTATCTTCCTCATGATTTTTAAGTAGTTTTCTTTATCTTTCTCCTTACTCTAAGATATGGTGAAATGAAAAGATAATTTAGATGTGTAATTTTAAAATATAAAATAAATTGTGATGATATTTCCACTCCATTCTTAATTTACATTTTGATCTGGCAAATTGAAATGGTCAAATCTGTTGTGAAACATATGATCCAGGAAATGGAGTATGAGTTCTTCAATAGAGTGAGAATCACATTTAATTCCATGGAAAAGTATTTTGTTCATGGAATTAAGTGCAAATAAATAAGAAAATATACATTGTTGGGTGTAGAATTGGAGATTTTAGGGTGAAAGACTAAAATCCCCAATTTGGCCTTAGTGTTTAAGAACTAAAACAAGAGTTAGCCATCAGGGGAAGGGAAGTGGGAGCTCTGGAGTGGGAGCTAGTATCTTCCTACCTTAGCCATGGATTTAGGGACTAAACCTCAGATTAGCCAATGATTCTCTATAACACTGAATCAGAGTAGAGAATTAAAATTGCTCCTATTTGACACAATACATATTTAAACCATTTATCTTATCTCATTTTACCATAAACTCATTATAGTGGGAAGGATACTTTCTTAAATTTGAACTCTTCGTCACAAAAATATGTTAAATTTTAGTAAATTTAACTTTAAAGTTTAGAAATTAATTTAGTAAACTTAGTTTCGTTAGCATACATTAAAACCAGTTTAATCAACCTTCAAAACTAATTGCTTGTAGTACTAGACTAGAATTAGCCTAAGAGATTTCTTACCTCGCTTCTTCATGGGATCGATACTGGGATTTTTAAAGAAAGCTTGATATTACTTGAAGTGACACGTGCACTTGCGTAGAACTACTAGTGTGTGAATTATTTTATATATTTTATATAACATTTCTATTTTGCACATTAAATACTTAATATAAATTTGGTCAACTTGTTGGCCATATTTTTGAAAAGCTAAATAACTGCATAATTTTTGGACGGGTCAAGTTCTTGAAACTATTACCATGGATTTAAATTGACATAAAATATGCAGAAAAACAACACACACTAGGGGCACGTCAGCTATTGGCGAACCGTTGAAAGGGTAAGGCTTCATTTCTTTCTATGTTGCCATATGTGGCTCGAAAATGTGCTATATACTGCCTGAGATTCCCAGTCCTGTCGAATATCTTAAAGTTCAGTGACATAGAACTCTTGGGGTAGGGCACGACATCAAACTCCTCCAGGTAAGGTTTACCCCTTGAAATCAATGCACTACCCTTAGATTGGGCTAAGGCCTCTCGAACTTGTTGTTCGACCAATTGTTTAATATCCTTCTCAGGCATGGTATTCAGAGAGGAATCTTTCTTTTGCGGCTCTTCTTCATTAGTGGAAGCAACTTCTTTTGTTCATTGGTAATATGGATTATTTCAGCCTGGTTAACTCCTGGAGAGGCTACCTGCTGTGATTGGGATTGCCCATTAACTGTAGCCATGGTGTCCATGGTGGCGGCCATCTCATCCAATCACTTATCCATTTGTTTGATCTGTTCATCTCTTAAAAAAATAGCCCTGCACAAATCAACTGTGGCATTCTCTTCGAACAAATGGTTGGGCTTCACGCGCAGATGAGATAAATGTAGTCTTGATGACATGAATATCCATGAAGCCTTCATCTAAATAATCATTGAAATCTAAATCTTCATCATCATCATTAATGGTTAAACCATGTTCTCTGGCTAGCTAAAAAATCTCAGCTCTGAGCTTTTCGACTTTTCCTTCAACTATCGCCTCCTGAATTATCTCAAGATCTAGAGGATTTTCCTGAACATCCTTCACTTGTTCATTAAATTATACAACAATAGCTGCAACAATATTAGATACTTCAGACTTTTACTTCATTCCGTCAGTCTGCCCTGCGGGCTCACTAGACCGTATTGGCATGACGACTTTGGGACTCGCATTTGCTTTCTCGATGATGATGTCTTAAGACAGGGTATCTCAACATCGGCATCGACATGTTGGAGAGAAGAATGCTCCCCGCTGTGCGAACCAAACACAATACTGAGTAATTTCTTTATTTTTTTCCTTTTCGGGGCATTCTTATGAGTAATGATCGGTTGAATCTTTGGACCCAAACGCGACTTAACTGGTCAATTTCTTGTAGACATTGGGGCAGTAGAGGTAAAAAAATCTATAGTAGTAACAGTACTATCAACTCGGCTTCTCAGATGGAATCTGACGAGCATATGTTTTGGTAAAGCTTCAGCTGACTTGTGGGGCTGTCGGGCAATCCTGGCTTCCTTCAAAATTTCTCTCTTCATTTATGGGGATACTGCACATCCCACTCGCTTAAGCATATTGACCACTGAACCTACTTCTTTAGTGGTCAATCTCTGGAACACGGTGCAAACTTTAGTGATATGAGTGTGTTTCTCCCTTTCCTCACTACGACCATTAAATGTCGGTAAAGTAGTGACAACTTCTCAAATACTTTCAGAATCATTAGTATTCATCAACGGATGGAATTTACTCCCTTGCAGAAGTGAAGAGGTCTCATGCAATCCAAATTCCTCCTTGTGAGGAAACTCATCATCCATTACTTTTTTTGAGATTTGGGCTTTGGCTGCCCTCCGAGCTTTTTGGCTACTGTTCTTTCTCTGTGATCAAGTCAGCAGCACAAACTTTGAACTTGAGCCGATCTCAAACACTAACAGAGAGAGAATATATTCTTTAGTTTTATCTTCCATGATCATAATCTCCTTTCCTTTAGCAGAAAAGGGAACAACAGACTTGACAGGTGTAGGGAAAGTAGTAATTTTCACATTCTTGCAAGAAGAGAATTCCTGGGGACAGTTCAGGTTAAATTCAACATAGGGCTCCTGAATCTCTTGAGTAGTGACTTTCATTACGATGAATGGGGCCTTTCCGAGTATGACTTCAATTTCGTCAAATCTGGTTCCAAACTTGATGGTGGGAGCGACATTACAAGCGTCATGACTGGTTGGAAAATTGCAAAAAAAGGTGAGCATCGGGAATGCCATTGCAGTAGCTACAAAAAGAAAGCTTCGGTGTTTGTTATTTGGCCAATACCTTGTAATTCTAATGTGAACACTAAAAACTAACAAAGGCCAATCCGTAGACTGGGAAAATATTTATTTTATTTTTAGTTTATAAAGGTTTTAAATTTAGTAAAAATAGTTTGAAAGTAGAAGGATTTACTTAGTTAAATAAGAAAGGTTAAAGAGAAAGCACAACACAACACAATTCAAATTAATTTGAAAAAAAACAACCCATGCTTGAAGGGGAAAGTGAAGTTTAGGACCCAGTGTGGGACCGACTTTACAACGCATAATGCCCGGGAAGAACTAGTCCACCAACACACCTATTTGGGGTCAACCCCACACAAAGATAAAAATCCTAATGAACTCTTAAACCTCTATGTTAAAAAATGCTTGAACAGAAGGTCCTAAAGTCCAAAAGAGTTGACTGTACTCACCCAAGGAAGAAATGGGTGAAGCATGCCAACAGAATAAGGGTAATTTGGTTCATGAGGGACATGGACACATTACTTATGTATGAAGATAATATTCCCTAATTAATATGGAGAGAGAAACAAGTCCCAAGAGGAGTCGCCAAAACCTATTGGCACAATTTTAATTAAGGAGTTGTGAAGTTGTCGGTTGCTAGGATAGATATCCCAACACCCTTTTTAATTTAATTTAATATGTATAATTTTAAAAAGAACAGTAATTTGGATTTTAGAAAATACAAGGCCTGATCGATCTCATATCCGTAGTAGTTTAAATAAACGATCCTAATGCCGCAAGTAATGTATTCATCCCAAAGGATAAACACACCACTTACTGGTAATGCTCGATTAAATAAACTAAAGATTGTATGACATCTGTTAAGTCTGCAAAACCATTTTTTTCTAGACGCCAACAAGTTCTTTAATTTAATACAAAGGATTAAATAGGGTTTATATTAAGCTGGGTTTGGAAATGCTTCCTATAAGGGCAAAACCCTATAATTAATTACATCCTAGACAACCAAAGTCATCTAAGAAAACTCTCGATAAAAATAAGGGGTTATTATCTTCAAGGAGTTCAAAGGAATAAGACTTTTCAATGAAATCAGAAAAAGAGGTGTGTAAGGAGAATGACTCAAATTTAGAACATTTATTGTAGAATCCAAAGAAAGAAAGACTAGGGGGGTGTCACAAATCCTGAGGAGAACCTCAGTGACTTCCCAAACTATCCTACTGTTTGACTTCAATTTAGAAGAGAAATATTTAAATGTTTCATCCTGCTAATTTTATTAGTTAGGGCTTATATTCATGTGAAACGATCACACAAATAGCCAGGAAGATATGAGGATTTAGGTCATTACAAATGACAACCTAGGAAATCTAAGATGGGTTATGGCTTAAATTGCATAGCAGAGCTACATAAAGGCTTAAAGATAAGTTGAGGATTTATGTTGCATAAGCAAACAACCTCAAAGTCCTAGGGATTATTATTTAATTTTAAGGAAATGGTTTAGCTGATGTAGACAGGTTTTGCTGTTGAAGATGGTCATGTTGCCCACGATGTTAGCTCCAAGCTCCTCATCATAGTAGGTTTAAGTTTTCTAATATGTCAAGTCATGATGTCAAATCAAATGTCCCTATGGTTATGGTTCTTTAAATATTGTGGGGAATATTAAAGTTGATTACAGTGACCCTGGTTAGGATCCTACAATTTCCTCATTTTGGTATCACTATTTTCTTTTGGATTCACTTAGTCAAAATGAACATACTAAACTCAACTTAATGAATTCTGTACTTTCATTTAGATCGTGAGAAATCTTGTTAGCAACCGTAGGTTACCTCATCCAAGGGATTCCCAATCATCCGATAGAGACTTGGTTGCAATTGTTGTTTTGTGATGTTTGTGATTAAATTTTGAGTTATCTTATATTTTGAATATTGTGAATTTTATCTTTGTTGATTTTAGCTTTGATTTTGGTTTCAGTTTTGTGGCTATCCTAAAGGTTTTAGTTTTGACATGCAAGGTGACATCATTATTTAGCATGCAAGTTTATAAGTAAAAAGTGCAGTAAGAAAAAATACAGGAAAGGAAAGTACTGTAAACTGTAAATGCATACCTGTCTAGTCTTCTTGTTCCTCCACCTAAAAGTTTAGTACTTGCAAGACATATATATAATTTTGCAGGAATTAAAACATGATTATAAAGAGAGTAGAAAATACAAGTTTGAGGTGTGTCAACCAGATCCTATGTCATATCTTAGTGGGTCCAAATTTTGAGGATGATTCCATTAAGTAAATCTTAATAAATCCAGGAATCCTTCAAGATCTTCGAAGGATCATGAAGAAGCTTCAGGTAATATCCTATTAATTATCTTGAGTTTGTTTTGGTCTTATTATATTTGCTATATAGTTCACCCAGTTGATACCCTTATGCTAAGTGAATTTTGATGTTCTGATTATCCCTTAAATAGGGTAATTATCACTTGATATCTCACTTATGAATTATATGGGTAAAGGCCTTTGGAGGCAATTTGACTTAATTAAGAAATTTAATTGATTTGATTTTAAAAAATGGGCTTACAGTGTTTTGAAAGATTTTAAATTAATTATAAATTATTTTCTAAACCTCATTAGACAAAATTTTGATTAAATCTAGTTCACTATTAAGCCCCTATGATTTAATGGGTAGATTTGTAATTTTAAGAAAAAGGGTTTTCAATATTTATATTTTTAATCCTTATCATAAAATATGAATCATCTCAAAACCATTAGTTACGGCTTAAAATCAGTGAGTTATGATCTTCTAAAATCAAACCCCTCACCTTAACATTTCCATATTTAAATGTTCTTCTAAATTTCATTAATTTTGAAAAAATTACAAATTTATCCTTTATAAGGCCAAAGTAAGATTGTTTACTAACATTTATCTCTTCCATATTTTAATCATTAAAATATATCAATTAAGATTATGTATTGCCCATTTAGGCCTTTGGTCAAGCCTATATATTAATTAAGCCTTAAACTCCAAAATTACCCTTTTGCCCCTAAGGCCTTAATACCCTATAATTCATTAAATTAGACTCCAATGAATTACAAATTTTATTTTACCTCACTCATGGGTTAATTAAAATATCAGAGGAGAAAATGATATTTTTCTGAATTTATTTAATTTTATAATTATTTTTAATGCAAAAAAAGGATTTTTTAATCAAAATTTAATAACTCAATCAAAATAAACCTCTATATTTAAGAAAATTATTGGATGTTCTCATAGGTTAGAGGACCACTTGGACCAAATTTCATGATTTTTAGAGGTTTAATTTAATTATTAGGATTATTTGTTATTTTTGAGTATTAATTAAATATTAAATATTATTTAAGTGGAAAATTAAGTTTTATATTTTATTAAATCTCTCCAAGTCTAGGGAACCCAAAGAAATAAATTTTATATTTTTATGGTTTATATTTTAATTATTAGAATTATTTTAGTAAAAAATAGAGAAAATTCATTTTTAAGCTCTCAAAATTAATATCTTGACTTAGAAAATTAGGAAAATTATTTTAATTGGTTCCAAATTATCAGGAGGACAAATGTGACATTTTAGTTTGTCTTTACAATTTTGTGATTTTTGTGTTTTTTTAAATTAATTTTAATTATTTAAAAGCTCAAAAATAGCTCAAAAATGAAGTATGTATTTTAATTCAAATTTTATTTTTCTTAGGTTCCTCAAGTCATAAGGAGCTCTCAAAACTAATTTTGGTAATTTTTTTAGTTGTAATTTAATTGTTATAATTATTTGAATTCCAAAAATGTAATTTTACTTAATTAATCCATTTGGATGGTCAAATTAACTCCAATTGACTTGAAATTTTTATGGGGAGTTCCCCTAACATTAAATTGTAGTGGAGAATAGTTTTTATGTCATTTAAATTTATAATTAATCCAAATTAATTTTATATCATTTTTTAGGGTTGGTGACACTTAGAGTTATTTTTAATAAGTTGAATCAAGTTTATATTTTTTCTAGGATCCTCTAACTACAGTGAACCTAACAAAATAAATTTTGTATTTTTATGATGAGTATTTTAATTTTTATACCAAAATCGAGACTATTAACTTGAAAATTATATATCTACACCTAGAGATCTCCCATGACCTTGGAAAAATCAGAAAAGCCTCTTTATAACAAGTAGAATCAAAGACCCAAAAATCAAGTTATTGGTGAAATGTTTATGCAAATGGAGAATAAAAATAAGGAAAACACCATTTATTTAATTAAAAATTATACATGTAGCAAATGGATATGAAAACATTTCTATATTATTCTCCTTTATTCACTAAGCAAGAGGGTATTTTTATTTTATTTTTGTGATTTTTCTACACAAAGATATGCATTTTTGAAGTTCTAAGAAATTAAATAAATTCCTTATTTTTCTACTTATCCAGCGCGGCGCCACTCAATCATCGTACTCGTCAAGATTTTTATGTGGAGTCTTCTGGTTCGACAACGTTGTCCACACGACTGCCTTGTCAGCCTAAGGTTCTGTTCCATCTCTTTATCTGACACAATCAGAGCCATCAGCTCAATACACGTTTCATTAGACGGTTGCGAGTCATTGTCCCCAAAGCCCTTAGCCCAAGATTCATCCACATTCAAACCCTAATATCTCTCTCAATACTTAACCAAATTAAGTGTGGTTTGTTCCTTTAGACTCGTTTTGACAAGGAGAATATATCCATACAGTTAATCAACCATTTAATAAACTTTATAAGCATGGAGAGTTAAATGAAGCTTGGTTTAGGGTTATGACTCAATACCTTTGCCCAAGAGGGGTGGCCTCTATTGGGTGCTTCCAAAAGCTTGCATTTAGTCCAAAGAGCTCCAAGATGAAGCCTCACACAATGGTAAAATGCCTAGACACAATTTCGACCAAGGCCAATTTAGGGTGTTGATCGAAGTCCACACTAGGGTGCCTGGTGATGGGGCTTTTATGGGGGATATTCTTCTCTCAATGTGGGGATGGTGTGGGTGCAATTAATTTGAATTTGGTGGAGGTTTAGAGATGTCTTGTTTTGGCCTCAAATTAGGGTTGAAAAATTGGCTTTGTTCAATGGAGGAGAGGGCTGAAAAATGGTTGCATTGCACTTAGGTGGTCTTAAAGAAGCACTGAAAACAATTTAATAGAGTATCCCCAAGGAATTTCAAGCTCTCTTGGATTTTCCATGGAGGGCTAGTTTAAATAGAGGGGGAAGGAGAGGCCACCAGGGGCAGTTGGTGGGTGCTTTGGGTTACTTATGTGGATGCCAACAATGTGCAAAAATCCAATTGGGATGAGACAACCTGGATGGGTTTAATTCTGAGTATTAGCCATGAGGGAGCCCTTGGACATGACTTTTCCGGTAACCTAGGTGGCTGGCTGGCCAGGCTCAGGTCACCATCTAATCCAGGGAGGTTAGGGCTTGGGTTTAGTGAAGTAAATTGGAGTTTTCCATGTGTAAAGGCAGTGAATTGAAATAGTATGGAGGGAAAGGGCAATTTTGGATCAATTTGGGTCAAGTCATGGTTTGGAGCTGGGTTCACCCCTCAAGTAAGGTTTGGGCTGAAGAAAATCAGATGACTCAGCTCAATCATTATGGTGAGGTCTCTATTCAGGAGATTTGGCTAAACATGGGTTGAGTGATTTATTGGAGGGGTTAAAAGAATTTTAAGGATCTTTGAAATTGTCTTTGCTTCTCGCCAATAATAGTTTGATCATTTGGCATGGCTCTCATGGCTTACCTATGGCTTGGTAGCGGCTTCATAGCTTGTCCTTGGCTAGACTAATTTTCATGAGAAGGGATTTTTGGAATTTTTAGAATTTTGAGAGGGCTTATCATGAGGCCAAATTTGGTTTAAAGAAATCATGATATTAGAACTTTATGATATAATTTAAATTAAGTGGATGATGGAAGAAGAGTTTGTCATGTGGGTTCTTAGATTTAAATTGGGCTTTTGAAATTAGATGTAGTGGGCTTGGGCTTTTGAAATTGAAATTGAATTTGTGCTAATTGAATATTGAGTTTGGTGTAGGAGTATTTCATTAAGAGTTTGGAAAAAATTCAAGTTATTTTGAATTGAATTGGGGGGCTAATTTAGTGGATTTGGGCACATGGTCAAAATTGGGGCCTTTTGATTTGGGTGAAATTGAGCTTGCAATTGGATCAAATCAGGCTTGAATTTTGTTTAGATTGAGATTGGGGATGTTGAATTTTGGTTTGGAATTGAAATTGGGCAAGATTGGGGTTAATTTGGAGACATTGAGCCCTTAAGGTCAAATTGGGGCTTTTGATCAACTTGGGTAAAATTGGTCATAATGGGTTGATGTGATGGTCAAAATTGAAATTGGAATTGGGATGATTTTGGAGTTTTTAGGAATTTTTAGGTCATGAGGGGCATTTTGGAATTTTTGATAATTTTTTAGGGTATTTTGAAAATTTGGTGAATTTTGATCAATTTAGGTAGTGAGGAGTGGTTTGAGATAAATTTTGGACAAGTTTGGGTATTTTGGGTAATTATGAGATTTTTGGAAAAAATTAGGTTGTAGGGGTATTTTGGTGATTTTTGGAAAAAATGGGCCAACAAGCCATGAAGCCATACCAAACCAATAGGAGCCACATGAGGATTCATTTCGGATGCTCAATATGCTGGTTTTAACCCTCCTAGCCAAAGACTAGGGGTACATGTTCATTCATATGGGCTTTCCAAAAGGAATCATGGGACCAAATCAAGGGGCCTTAGGGTTTGGGGTATGCAAGAAAGTTAGTGTGTGCAAGCCATTTCAACCATCACCAGACCACCCAGGGTTAGTCCTAAGGTCTGACTATCCTTTGGACTACTCCAAATTGAACCCACCTACTAAGTGCTAGAGGTTAGGACCAACATGTGGAACTTCAAGTTGAGTAAAGAAGGGTTTAGAATTTCTAATGGTAAGGGTTCCTTTTCTAATCCTCTAAGAACAGTCAACAGGAAAGTCTAATGGCTAGACCCTAGGCCACTAAAGAGAAAAAAACTAGACCTCAACAAAAAATGAGGTCAAAAGGAGGTTAAATGAAGATTAAATTTCAATTAAGTTAATAATAGTTTGAAATAAATTAATTTAGCATTCAATTTACATTTTTTTATTTCTATTTTGTACTTATACTATAAACTGTTATTATTTATTTCATTATGCTAAATTCTATTTAGACTATGTTGTTGTCAAAAATATCAATTTTGTACTTATATATTCATGTGTAATTGTATTACTTAGTATTATTGTACCTACTATCAAGCACCACATTGCTATTTTGATATCATCATAGTGCTACGTTGATATCACCACATAATCATTTATATGTTGTTATCTTTATTTTTTTTGTTTAAACTTATTATTAATGTTTTATTATCTTATGATTATCATGTTCTGTGAATCATGTTGGCGTAGAGAGTTTGTTAGGGCCTTAAGGTTGTTCCACGTGTAGGATAAAAAAAATGTGATCTAGTGCTTTTTGACTTTGAAATAAAAAAAAAACTATACACATATTAAAAAAACATTAAAAGACTAAAAAACACATGTAAGATATGGCAAGCCCACATGTAGAGAATGCCCAATCAAGATAATTTTTATATTTTTTCCAATCCATTAATAGATAAGGCACATCATAACATTAATATACTTGCCATTTAGGTTAATAAATAAGAACTCAAATTTAATTTTATCCAAATACTCTACAATACTCAATGTGGGGGTTCGTTTGTAGACAACCCAAATTTGCACATTCTAGATTCTTACAAATTTATGCAATACTTAAGTATAACAATATCTTTGAAAATGCTATTAGAATGATATTATTTTTTTCTTTTATGAGAAATAGGATAAATATGTGATTAAATTCACTGTCCCCAAAATCTATTGCCACTTGGAAAGACCTAGCTTCAAAGAATTTAGTCAGATAATTATCAGCTTCTAAGACTACCAAGCTTAAAAATGATATAACCTCCTTCACCCAATTAGATAATGGAGCTATCTATAAATCATGAGAGATATTTGAGAAAATTTTGAAGAAATGCCCATACCATGCCTCACATGATTGGCTTATTATACAAAACTTTTATGATGATCTAGTGTGATCTTTGACATCTATCAGAGATGCTTCAACAAATGGGTCACTTATTTCTAAACTATTTAAGGAGTTAGATACATTAAAATAAGAGATGAAAACCAATAATTTTCAATGTATTTTAGAGAGATATAACCCTAAAAATGTAGCTAATGTGTATGACACTAAGCACTAGCTCTTTTTTATGAAAATAGACAACTTAAGTTTAAATCAAAATCATGGGGCTTCTACTAGTGAGGAATATGCTTATGGACCAACAAGTGATCTATGTCCTTGAACTGTGGAACTTGATAGCAAATAATATATACTCTAATTTTTGTTATCTTAATTGAAAAATCATGTAAAATTTAATTAAAATAATAACAAAATTAGTGGAATAATAATTATCCAAGCAACAAATATATTATAACAGACAATTGGAATCAACAAAATAGTAGCTTTCTCATTTCTAAACCCCATCATCTTATTGGATTCACTTCAAATAGTTAATTCAAATAGATTATTACCTTTATAATAACTATTATAGTAAGTGCAAAGTTAAACAACAATGATGAAAAAATAAAGAAACATAATTATGACCATAGATTAACAGTTAAGCAATAGACCCCAAGCAATCTTTCTTAGAAAAATTGAAGTGAACCCTAAAGAAAAAGGAAAAGAGACGTGAAAAGCCTTAAAACATAGGAGGAAAAGAAAATTAGAGGGGTAAGCTAAAAAAGAGGTGTTGACCTCATTTTTGTATGATGTCTATCTTATTCCCTTCTCTCTCTCTAGGAGCCTAACATCTAGCCTTAAGTTTTCCCTAGTGACTCAGAAGATTAGTAGTGAAACATATACCAAAATAGAATTTCAAGCATCTCCTCACTCTTTGTGATTTCATAAACTTAAGTTGATTAAAATGAATTCATTAAAATATAAGTTGAGTTCCCATAGAATTGAAAATGTCTAAAGAAACCATTTGATTCTAGAGACTTAGGTGTTCTTTTGGTCACTCTGCACTTTTACTCAATTCCATTAGATAACTCTCTCTTTAGGTATGAGGCTCATCTTGGGCCAAAAAAGGGTTCATCCCTTGATAAAAGAGTAAAATTAAAAGCCAATATAGTTAAACTCTCCAAAATCATTCTCAACAAAAATCAATCTACTAAAATCAATTTCAACAAAAATTAATATAATTAAAATCACAAAAATCAAATTTAATCAACATAATACTAATAATTAAATTCACTAAGATCAATTTCAACAAAAAAAAATCAATTCATCCATAAAACCAAATCAATTAAGATCAACTTTACTAAAAAACCACTATAACCAAATTCTCCAAAACCAATTTCAACAAAATTAAACCCTAAAAATTGAATCTAAACTAAATTCACTAAAATGAATATCAATAAAACTCAACATAATAAATATAATAAAACCAAGTTAAAAAAAGAATAAACCATTAAAACAAAAAAATAGAACTTTGAAAAAAATTATTCCAACCAAAATTAAATCCAAACTAAGAAAATTCACTAAAAATGGAATAATCAAAATTTAATCACATCAAACTCATTGAAATTTAAAAAATTAACCAAATCCAAAATCACACCACTAAACTTTTCATAAGTCCAGAATTAATTTAAAAAATCAAAATAAAAGTTAAATAAAATCAAAATCTTTTAGATTTAAAAATAAAAACCAAATCTTAAAAGCTAAAACTTAATGTCCCAACAAACCTAATCCCACCAAAATTCCATTTTTTCATCATTCTAAACTTAAGCCCAAACCCAAAATTCAACCCGAACCAAATTCATCAATCTAATTTACAAACCGAAGCCCACCAATTTTTCATGATAAGCTCAAGCCACCTAAGCCGAGGCAAATCCACCAAGCCAACTTTTGGCTCAAGATAAGCCAATTTTCTACGACATGACAAGGGTTAAGCCATACAAGCCACATTCTTCATTCCACATCACATTAATTAAACCACCATGATCTTCGCCAAGCTATACCACCTAGAATTAAAACCTTACTAAAATTCATGTCATCTCAAGATAAAAAGTCAAATAAAACCATCTCTTTAAGCCCATGCTTTGAACCACCTAAGCATAATGACAAGTTAACAAAATCAACAAGTCACCAAAGCTCAACCTTAGGTCCTAGCCACTAAAACTTAAATCCATTTGATTGAGCCACAAAAAAAATCCCCATCCAAGCACGATCTTCCAAGCATCTGACCAAGCTTCCCAAACCCCTGCTCAAAGCACAATATGATCACTTATGGTCCTTACTCGAGAATTCAATCCATGAATCTAAGGAATTATTCTTCCTCTCCCTTGCTAAATGAATTTACCAAACTGCTCCCTGAGCTCCCATGAACTCTGTTGACCATCTCCCATCAAGCTCAGCCCTTCCTCATGCTTTGAATGTCCTCCAAAAGCTGCTAACCCGAGAGCATTCCCAAGCTTTCAAACTCCTCAATACCTCTGCAAACGTCCTTTATTTTGCTTTCAAGCCTTTGCCACAATCCCTGTGAACCTTCCTCTATCATTTGAAGCTCTAATTCACACTAAATCCTCCTAATTTTACTAAGCTACACTTGAACATCTTACACCCTTACATTTGAACACATAAAACTCCAAATTGGTCATCCCCTTAGCTTCCATAATCAAAATAACTTCCTCATCAAAATCAACCATTCCTACACCCTCTAAATTATTTAAAAAACAAACCAAGTTCCCATTTAGTCAAGTTCATACTTAGAGATATACTTAGCTCAAATTGGCACTTGAAGGAGTTGCTTGGACTCAAGGAAAACCTCTCAATTAATCCAATCGAGGTCACCCGTATTGGGCAAAGGTAACAAATCAAAAATCCTTTGGGTCCTCTATTTTGGCCCATTGTGAAAAAAAAATTAAATCCAAAGCATTTTAGCCATATAAATGTGTTCATTAAGATTATATGAATGTTTTAGCTTGACTAGATTTGAGTTTGGTGAGCTAGAATAACATATAACTTTGATTCTTTGTTCCAACGGGGACAATGAACAAATGTCATATGTTTTTGTGTATTTGAAATGGATGACATAGATTAGATTGCAAGGGATCACGAGATTGTATTAGAGCACCAAATAAAGGAAAATGCAGTGGATGGAGTGGATGCAGAGCAAATCAACATGCATAACATGGGAGTTCAAAATCATTGTAGGTTTACATGGTAGCCTCGTGTGCCTGTGATTTAAGTAAGAACATTCTAGTTTTCCTATTTAATTAAATCAAGTAAAATTAAAAAATCATAACAAATTGGATATAAATGAGAAAAATGTGAAATAAAATCCTAAATGATTAATGAACAAAAGAGAGCAAAATAAAAATAAAAGTTAAAGAATTTTAATTATAGTGAAATCAAAGATAAATCAAAACCACTAAATCATTCAAAAATAATAATAAAAATTAATTTTAAATCAAAATTAGGTTAAATTTTAATATGCTATGTGACCATGGGGACATCCTCTGATTTTTCTAAGGCCAAAGGCCACATTTTTGCCTGAAACCCAAAATTTTCTACCAAAATGAAAATTACTTGAAACATAAATATAAAAAATTAAAAGATAAACTAAAAAAATTATAAAACCACTTGAACTTTAAAGAGGAAATAAAAATCAGCTAACTCAAGCATTAAAACCTTGACTTTAATCACTAAAGCAAAAAAATCACCAAAAATCAAGTGTGGGAAAATTTGTAATTTGAAAATTTTGCATTTCAACCCTTAGTCTCCAAATTCAATTAAGCAAATTGAACATGGAAATCTCAATAACTAAAACTAATGAACATCTAAAATGAAGTGGCTAAGCAAACGTAAGTTAAACTATTAAAATATTCCTAAGGGTAAAATTATAGAACTATAAAATAAAACTTTACAATATTTTAACAATCCTAATTAACCCAAATCAAAAAGGAAATTTATTAAAACATTTATTAAAACACTTCAAACAAAATTGATAAGATTCATTAGCAAACTAACTAAATTTTAATAAGAATTGGACAAAATTGAAAAAAAATAAAAATGTACCCTTAAAAGTAATTTGAACATTTTGAAATCTTAAAATATTTAAAAATTAATTAAAATCCACCAATGAAACATAGGATAATCAAGAGATAATATAGTCCTTAACTAAGAAGGGGAGGAGGGTTACATTATAACTTTTATGAAATTATAAATGTACCCTTTTTAACCTTTAAAACCACAATTCAAACATTAAAAAATATTCTAACTCATAGAAATTGAACTTTAACGATTCTTAAGTATTAAAATAAATCACTAAAATTTAAGTTGAACGTCCATAAAATAAAGTTCATGAAAATTTAAATTTAAACTTAATTAAAACGAACCCCAATTTAAGAGGCAGCCTTAGATAAGGTAATCCATGGTTGCTAAAGGAAACTTGTAGCCATTCGTAACCAGACAAACCACAAATATTAACAAATTTGAGATGACAGAACCACAGGATCTCGACTAAGATCATTGTCGGCACTATTTTAGGGTTGGAG
>NEWO01000603.1:219947-233040 GCA_003013225.1 Phalaenopsis aphrodite | reverse complement strand
TATATATATATATATATGTATAAGTTTAGAAAAAATATGAAATCAAACTGACCCCATATTTTTCACAGTTTAAATGAAAGTGCACTATACCTTAAACTCTGTATCTATCCCGAAAGGTAAACACAAGACTGAAGGATGAGACTCGATCAAATAAACTAAGAAATATATGACGCCCGTTTGGTCTGTGAAACCATTTATATTTGCCAACAAGTTTTCCTATTTAATACAAAGAATTAAATAGGGCTTATATTAAGCTGGGTTTGGAAAAACTTCCTATAACGACAAGCTCATATAGTTAATTACATCTTAGACAACCAAAGTTGCCTAAAAAAACTCTCGATAAAAATCAAGAAATATTATCTTCAAAGAGGTCAAAGGATAAGAATTTTCAACGAGATCGGACATAGAGGTGTGAAGGGGAATGATTCAAATTTGGAACATTTTGTTATAGAGTCCAAAAAAGGAAGAACTAAGGGATGTCATTGATCCGGAAGAGAACCTCGGTGACTTGCTAGTCTATCGTATTGTTTGGCTTCAGTTTTAAGGGGAAATATTTAAATGTTTCATCCTGCCAATTTTATTAGTAAGGGCTTACATCTGTGTGAAACAATCACATGAATATCCTGGAAGATGTGAGGGTTTAGGTCGTGACGAACGACAACCTTGGAATCCTCATACGGGTAAGGGCTTATATTGTACATTAGAGCTATACAAAGGTCTAAAGATAAGTTGAGGATTTTTGTTGCATAAGCAAACAACCTCAAAATTCCATGGCTTGTTATTTAATTATAAAGAAAGATATGATGTTGTAGATCCTCTTGCTGTTGAAGAAAGTCGTGCTGCCGACAATGCTAGCTCCAAGCTCTTCGTCACGAAGAGTTTAAGTTTTATAATTTTTCAAGTTATATGTCAAACCAGATGTCCTTATGGTTGCAGTTCTTTAAATATTATGGATCATATTAAATTTGATTAGAGTGACACCCGTTAGGATCCTACTGTTCCCTCGTTCTGGTACCACTATTTTCTATTAGAGTCACTTAGTCCAAATGAATTTACTAAACTCAACTTAATGAGTTCCATAATTTTATTTAGACTGTGGGAAATCTTGTTAGCAAACATAGGTTACCTCCTCCGCGGGAATCTCGATCATCCGATAGAGACGTCTTAATGTAGTTGTACTTGTTTTTTTGTGATGTTTGTGATTAAATTTTGAGTTGTCTTATATTTTGAATGTTGTGGGGGTAAATTTTATATTGATTGATTATTAATTTTAGTTTTGGTTTTGGTGGCTATCCTAGCAGTTTTTGATTTTCATACAGGGTAACATCGTTGTTTAAAATACCAGTTTTATAAGCATAAAAGTACAGTGCAAAAAATATAAGAAAAGACGCTACGACAAATTGTAAAAGCATACCTAGCGAGTCTTCTTATTCCACCACCTGAAAGGCCAGAACTTGCAAGATATGTAGAGAATATTGCAGGAAAGTTTAAATTGCAAGAGTAGATGAAGGTTTAGCTACCAAACCCCAGGCTATGATTTTGTTGGAACTTGAAAGTTCCTAACAGATAATTTTAAAATAAAATATGACAAGTTCAATTTACTCTTCAAAATATCTAGAAGGTTTCAAAGAGTTGAGGGAATAACCCAGAACTACTTTAAAGCTCTTTTGAATTATTTCGACTTCATTTTGTACTTATCATATTGTTTCATTAATCATCTGAGGTTGAAGTGTGACTACCCCGTTGCTTAGTGAAACTTGAAAATTTGATTATCCCAAGGATAGGATACTTGATCAGTCAATTGATGTTTCATTTAAGAGTTATGTCAATGATTGCCCTTGAGGCAAGTTTAGGTTATTTAACATTGCAGTGTCCACAACTAAAAGCAAGCTAGCAGTGTTTAAAGATGTTAACCACCAATCATATTATCTTCTAAATCCAATCAATTGTGTTTATATATTGAGCCTAAGTCACTACCAAGCCTTCAGTAATCATAATGGGTGAAATGGTGGTCATCAAAGTTTTGATTTTAAATGATGTACATTCATATCAAATAATAAAATTATCCTCAACTTTGAGTTTAAGAGTAGTAAATCATTCTCTTTCTGGCTTAAGCCCCTTACTTAAGAATCAATTGGTTTTGATTAACTTCCAAGTCATGAAGACTACAAGATTTATAATCTTGCTGACATTATGCAAAGGTGGTGAGTGGGCTTCTACCTTTTAATCTCATTGTGTTTCAATCATGAAAACATATTCATTAGGATCAAAATTACCCATTTTATCTTGGTTTATCCTAAATTTTGTTTAAGGCACCAAAGTCTAAACTTACCACTTTGCCCTTAGGGCACTTCACCTTATAACTCATTAAACACAACTCAAATGACTTTGAGGGTTTAAAGTGTCATGTCCATGAGGTAATTATAATGTTAGAGGAGAACATGTGGACCTCTCAAAATTTTAATTCAATTTAGATAATTATTTAAATTTAGAAAATAGGATTTTTAAAAGGTGATTTATTTAGCTTTCCAAAATAATTTTTTTTAATTATTAAAAAAATATTAGAGGTTTCCTAAGGTTAGAGAAACACTTAGGCAAGATTTCATGATTTTTTGAATTAAATTATTATTATTATTTTTTAATTTTTAACCAATTTCAATGATTAAATTAAACATAAAGTAATATTTTAATTACAAAAATCATTTTTATATTTTTAATAGACTTCTATGATTTCAAGAAACTCAAAGAATGAAATTCTATATTTTTGTGATTCTTAATTTATTTAATGTAATTATTTTAGTGAGAAGATGGAGAAAATTCTTTTTAAGCCTAAAAAATTCAACTTTTTTTGACTTTGGATAATTAGTAAAATTGTCTTAATGAATTCTTAGTGACTAGGGAAAATTTACACACATTTTGAACCATTTTGGATATTTTTGAAAATTTTCATTATTTTAATTATTTTTAATTCAAAATACCATTTAAAAATGAAATATTCTCACAAAAATATTATTTCTTTTTATTAAATTCCCATGATCACAAGAACCTCAGAAAACTAAGTTTCACAATTTTTCTAAGTTTATTTAATTTATTATAATTATTTTTGTACAAAAATTTAAGGTTTTTATAAAATCAACTTTAGTGTTTAGACTTAATCAAATACTTTTAAAATTTTTACAGTGAGAAA
Source organism: Phalaenopsis aphrodite (assembly GCA_003013225.1). Lineage (NCBI taxonomy): Eukaryota > Viridiplantae > Streptophyta > Magnoliopsida > Asparagales > Orchidaceae > Phalaenopsis > Phalaenopsis aphrodite. Next base: position 229,853 of record NEWO01000603.1, on the reverse strand, counting down.
ATATAATTTTTATGAATAGTGTGGGATTGATTTTGTCAATTTTGTGATAAGTATTTAATTTACATGAATTAATACATGATATTAATATTTAATTAATTTTAGAAATTAACAAGATAGTTCAACACATCATGACATTTTTTTCTAAACTTGTTTGACCACAGAAAACCTACCAAAATTATTTATATAATTTTCCAAGTAATATTTTAATTTATATAATTAAAAAAACAAAAATGGTCACTTCAGCTAAAAAATTAAAGCTAGAAGCATAAAGGTACCTTCTAACCTTGAAAGAATCAAAAGACATAGCCTCTATGACGGGGAATGTGCCCTCAAAGTTCAATCCATGGTGAACAATATTTAATCATGGAGAATTAAATTACCACATAAGGTATTTAATTCACTAAAAACTAGGGAATAGGCAAATAATTTTTATTTTTATTCTACATTATTCTCCTCTGTTCTTTGAGCAAGAGGGTATTTTTTTTATTTTTTTGATTCTTCTAGTGAAAGATATGGATTTTTTAAGTTTGGGCATTAAAAATAATTCAATAATCCCATATTTTTCTATTTATCCATGTGGCACCACCTCAACCTCGTCTGCTCCAAAGGCTCCACGCGTCGCTCTGCCATTTGACGCCGCCAGCCACGTAGCCTCCATGTGGACCGTACTTTATGCACCGAGGGTCTGTCCGACTTGATCTCCTCCATCCATTGGATACATGCACGATCGGACGGCTCTCTGTTATCATCCTCAAGTGACTTAACCCGTGAGCACGCTAAAACCTTAAGATCTCTTCCTCGACTCAACCAAATCGCTTAAGGTTTGTTTCTAAACCTTCACTTACTCAAGACAAGTAAATCTATATGGATTATACGGTATGAAATACAGTAAACACATTTGGAGAGGTAAATAAATGGACCCTCAATAGGTATGATGTGCTGAGCAAGCACACCGTGAGTATTGGCATTGACCAACAAGATCAACAAAGCCAATACAGACTCCTAAGTCAACAGACATAGAAGGAGTACAAAATTGAGTAACAATTGTTTCCATTGGCGAGTAACAGATACTCTCACTGGGGAAAAGAAAAGAGATTCCAGAAATAACCTTCGAGAAAACTGATCATTAAGGTGGAGACTCGATTTCAAATTCAATATCTAATTTTAATTTCAACATTGATAATTTCAGAGAACAAGATTGTGTAAGATGACCGAATCAAGATAGAAAGCATAGAGACTTACATCCAACTTAAAAGGGTGATAACATTACAGAGAATGGCAACCATTAAGGACATTACGCCAAGGAGAAAGACTATACCAGTTTGAGCTACCGCTAGAGAAATTATGTTCGAACGGGATCTAGTCAAAAGATGGCTTCCATTTAGGACATTACGCCAGAAAGAACTCCAAGGTGGGAATCAAAATTTCTATACTGGCCCCAAAGATTGAGAGTAGTATGTCATGTTCCATTTAAGGGGGTCTTATTCCTATCTCAAAGATGTGTGTAGAGAATTGGATGTCATGGTCCCATTCAAGGGGGTCTTATACCAATCCCAAAAGGTTGAGAATAAGAGGCTATGTTCCATTAAGAAGAGTCTTACTCCCATATCGAAGATGTGTGTAGAGAATTGGATGTCGTGGTCCCATTCAAGGGGGGTCTTACACCAATCTTAAAAGGCTAAGAATATGATGAGATGTTCCATTCAGGGGAGTCTTACTCCTATCTCGAAGATGTGTGTAGAGAATTGGATGTCAGGATCCCATTCAAGGGGTTCTTACACCAGTCTCAAAAGGTTGAGAATAGGATGTGATGTTCCATTCAGGGGAGTCTTACTCCTATCTCAAAGATGTGTGTAGATAATTGATCTTCGTGGTCCCATTAAAGGGGGTCTTACACCAATCTCAAAAGGTTGAGTTACATTAGAAAGGAAAGCTATGTGGCCCAAATCCAACCCATGAGACAGTGGAAAGGAAGTTAGTGTCTCGATACTGGCTTTGAGAACAGGAATGTAGTGCAGAAAGTTTGTGGTGATAAACTCATAGATGTTGGTAACGTGAAAAGGTTGACATCGATGAGGCAGATGTGTGAAATTTTTGTGAAGTTTTGTGCAGAATATGAAATTCTACGAGGATGTGGAGAGAATTAGTGTTGAAAGGGATAGTCGTGTTGCGCGAGCAAAGAGTAAGAGACCTCAAGATCGAGAGAATCAATTCAATATATTTATTTTCTTTTCTTATTATTTTCATCACTTTTGATTTTCAAAATATGTTTTTTTTTAAATTCAATTATTTTTGGTTGATGATTTCAAAAGAGAGTTTTATTTAAATTTTATTATTATCAAGTTTTTATTGTTTTGTTCTTTGTTCATTGTAGTCCCGAACCAACGTATGGTTCCGTGACTTTTATCTATCGCACAAAAGGGCAATTGAGCAAACAAACAAAATTCTGAAAGAGATTTCATTAATCTGCTTCAACAGGTGTTACAGATTGAGTACAGGTCGAAGCCTCAAAAGGTACAATATGTTGAATGCATCAAAGTACATCTGGAAAATATCTCATGTTGAGTACGTATCACAGGCTGAGCATATATGGTATATGCATCATCATATCTGTTATGTCAAAAAATAGTACAAAAATGTATCTCCTGAATGCCCATCACTGGACCATGCTCTAGGATAAGAGTTCCTTTTGCATGTGCTTAGAGGTGTAACCCTCTCATAGCTCTTAAGGCCGTAGCTCCTCCAATTCCGTGTGTGGCCGGAATTCATATGACATTTTGCTATCATCCATTTTTTGGAAAGTCACAGACACCCTACGGTGTCGTACCCCCGAAAAATGCAGTGTTTGGAAATGTCTACACCATTTTCTTTAAGAACCAACACTAAAGCCATTGGTAGCAGTATCTCCACGGATCCTCTGAACTCACCGGGGCCAATGATATCTATTTCTTTTCCGAATAAAATGTTGCTTCTGCTCATGAAAGAGACTGCACAAAAAGATATCACAAAATTATGATGGTCTATGTGTGGAGGAATGCAGTTGTCTTCATCATATATATTGATGATACAGCTGTTGTGAATACAGTCGACTAGAAGTATGTCTTAATCATCAATTTTATCATGGGAGGTAACAGGTCTACCTCATCATGTCTCAAAATCCCTGGGGGATTTCCTTGTCTGTCCTTCGTAAAGTTGTAACTGCATCCACATTGTATGGTGATCCTGCCCTTCCACACATCCATTTCTCTGGCTAAGAATAGGTTCTCTCCATCAAAAGTCCTGCTTGACCCCTGTCCCTTAGATCAAAGATGCAGTTGAGAATGCTTCTTTCATCGCTTTTGTAGAAGTCTCTGGTGTATAGTTCTAAGCCTTATAATATGTTGATGAAACTTCCTTGAACTTCTTCATAGAATTAAAATTCCCTTTTATTTACTTTAATCAATTTATCAAATTTTGCCATGGTGATCAATGACGGCTGTCGAGGGCGCTCCCTCATTTCAATATCAGCGGGAATCCAAGATGGTGTTGTCTCTATTTTCAGCAGAATTTATGACTCCCCCATTAGGTGATCAGTGCTCTGAAATCTATCCTCATTTGACGCATACTCCTCCAAAGTATTGTAGCGCTCTAGATGGAGAACGTTGCAATTCAGACATTCCACAAATGCCCCTATAGCTGGTGTCCGTGTAGGAATTTCTGTGTTGCATGTCGGGCAACACGTATAAAGATCATCTAAAACTCCTGGTGTCTCCGGCTCTGGAGCAAACTTAGACTCATCGTCTATGGTAGGCAAGCTGGAAGAGTTCTCTCTCATGCTTGGATCATAGATTTTCCCCTCAAGAATAGGGGTGAGCAAATTTTCTGCCTCCTTCTAGCGTCTTCTTTCTTTGAGTAGGAAAACCCTATGCTTTCACTGATTGACATTTCTGTGTTGAGTTCTTTGCAGCGGTGCATCGAGCAGGCTTTCATCATTAGCAGCAATCATTAGCAGCAACCAGGCCCTCGGTTGGTGCAGTTATCATAGACAGCAGGAGACTAGTCCCCTCAATTGGATCTTGTTGTACTATCACATTTTTTCACTTCAGTGAGGAATTTTCCCTGGTGTTGATCTTTAGCAACAATGGTAACCCTTCTTTTTCCAATTGGCTAACCACGCCTATCTGGGGACCCTAATAGTCTATGCCAACTTGAATGAAGTTCATGTCAAAGTCTATGGTACCACTCTGTAGTGCCCTTTCCTCGTTAAGTGTGAGGTTCCAACTATCTTTAAAGGCAAAAATCAGTTTTTGTCCTGACATTTTATCTACAAACGACAGGAAAAAAACATCAGTGAGCTGAAATTTAGCAGGAACAAGAACAAAACAAAATGTTTATTAGAAAAAGTTTTTCTTAGTTTATGTCGGTGAGAAATTTATTTATTTATAGTTTGTTTAATTTAGTAGAATATCAAACTTAAAATGTAGAAAGAAGAAAGTTGAGGTACATAATTTCAAAAAGCTTTCATTTAATTTTATTATAAAATTTGTTAGACCCGGTCACAGATGTTTGGCCAAATAAATAACCCCAAAACAATCAAAATTTCAAAAAGGCAATTTCAAGCAGCGTCAAGCTGCATAGTATGTCTTCAAATATTGTCTGTTAATCAGCAACATTAATCTTTTGCCCCGAAAATTGACCAATTGGTAGGCTCCTCCCATGTATAACTTTTCTACGACAAATGGTCCTTCCTAAGTTGGCTTAAAATTTCCACCTATTTTGCGGCATGCAAGAATAGGCCTTTTGAGCACAAGTATGAGATCACCAACTTTGGATGTCCTTGGGCGGACCAATTTATCATGAGCTTGTACCATATTTGCTTGGTAAATTTTCAAATGCTATTGTGCTTCTAGTCGTTTTTCTTCGAGACTTTCCAATTCTTCAAGTCTGAATTTTACATTTTCTTCTGTTATAAGCTAATTGGCGACAACGACTCTGAGAGACGGGGTCTGGACTTCCAGTGGTTGTACGGTCTCAGACCCGTACAAAAGCATGTAGGGTGTACACTGAGTGGGAGTCCTGAACGTTGTTCGGTATGCCCACAAAGCTTCTAGCGATCTGTTATGACAATTTCTTTTGTTTTCATCGAGCGTCTTCTTCAAAATCTGTACCAGTGTCTTGTTAAAGGCTTCAACTAGGCTATTTGCCTTGGTATAACAGATTGTAGAGTATCTATAGTATATCTCGTGTTGTTTAACAAAGTTTTTGATCTTTGTGGTTTTAAAAGCTGTCTCATTATCAGAGATTATTCTGCGCCGAACCCTGAAACGGTAGACGACTTGACTTTGGAGCAACTGAAGGATGTGTTGTATTGTAACCTCTTGTAATGACACTACCTCTACCCATTGGGAAAAGTAATCTGTAGTGGCAAGTTTAAATCTGTGTCCTTTGGAAGACGGAGGGTCTAACAGACTTATTATGCCCGTGCCCCAACAATTGAATGACCAAGAGGTAACTATTGGGTGGAGCACATTCGGAGGTTGGTGCATGCATTTGGTACTGGTGACATCTTCTTGTTGTATCCATGCAGCCGTACATCATTGCTGGCCAATAATATCAGAGTCTTTTGATTTTCATTTTCAACTTTGGCCATGACTAGTGAGCGCCACACAATCCAACACGTACTTCTTTGACAATTTTTTGTGCTTCAGCTCTACTTAGGCATCACAACCACATCTGATCAAATAATCTTCTGTAGAGGACATCTCCAGATATAACATATGACATAGCCCTTCTTATGATGTGGTGTGCCTCAAACTTTCCTTCGGTAGTTTTCTAGTTTGCAAATATTCTATAATGGCTTGTGCCAATCTTGATTGATATTAGCAACTACAATCATCATTTCTTCTTCTTTTCCAAGATTGTGTAGATTATCGAGGTCAACTTGAGACAAAACCTATCTTCCTTGTACTATGATGTCAATGGAATCCTCCGAGGGACATGCTAATTCTTATGCAAGTTTTTTCAGAGTGTCAGCATGGGCATTTTATCCCTAAGAAATCCGGTAGAAAGTGAAGTTGGGAATCTTCTCCAGCAGCTTCATTGTATACCGGTTTTATTCTTCTAACCATGGCTTTAGAATCATGTATTATCTGGTGACTTGTTGGATGATGAGTTGAGAATCGCCATAGATGGCAATGTCTATTATATCTATCGAGATTGTCAATTCCAATCAAGTAATTAAGGCTATATATTCTGCTTTAATGTTTGTACATGGCTCTGTTAGGTGGTATGAGAACCTCAGCATACCCTTATCTGACATGATAAAGATTAAACCAATCTCTGCTTTTCCTAGTATAACTGTGTCTGATTCTTTGTCTTTTCTGGCTGATGAAGCTCCGTCGAAGTACATCTCTCAACATTGTGCACTGGAGAAATCCATCTGTAATACTTGCTCATCTGGTAACTCGTCGTTAAGAGGGGACCCAACAGGTAGTGGGTATGTTGCGAGAAAATCTGCTAAAATTTATCTCTTGATAGCACAAAGGGGAACAAAAGTTATATCAAATTACAATAAAATTATTGACCATCTTGCTAGATGTCCGGAAAGTTTTGGTCAGGACATCAAATATTACAACGGCTTAACTTTTGAAATTAGGGTAATGTTATGAGAAAACATGTAATGTCTAAGATTTTGGGCTGCAAAGATTAAAGCTAGACAATGCTTCTAAATAGGTGGATACCTTACTTCCATCGGTAATAGATGACGACTCAAGTAGTAAAGTGCATTTTCCCTACCCTTGTCATTGACTTTGGCTAAGAGGGCTCCACGTGAGTCGTCTAGGGCCACAGAATAAAGTATCAGAGGTTTCTCTGGGATAGGAGCTGCCAAATTAGGAGGTGTCATTAAATATTACTTAATGTCCTCAAAGGCCTGCTGACATTTCTCTCCCTAAAAGAATTTGGCATCCTTTTTAACCAATGTCGAGAAGGGGTGACACCTACTTGAGATATTAGAAATAAAGCGTCTCAAATATGACAACTTCCCTTGGAAGGAACGTAGTTGTTTCATGGTTTTGGGATGAGGCATTTCCAAGATAGCCTTAATCTTATCTGGGCCGATCTTAATTCCCAGGTAACTGACAACGAATCCTAGAAATTTCCCTGAGGTTACACCAAAAATGCACTTTAAGCGATTCATCTTAAGGTCATATCGTCGTAACCGTTTGAACAAGATTCTCAAATTGTAAAGATGGTCTATTTTTCATTTGCTTTTGATGACCAGATCATCCCCGTAGAATTTCACCTGATTGTGAATGAGATCATAAAAAATCTTTGTCATAGCTCGTTAGTATGTTGCTCCAATGTTCTTAAACCCAAAAAACATCACTGTTTAGCAGAAAATTCCAATAGGCATTCTGAAGGTTGTAAGTGCTGCATTTTTGGGAGCCATCTTGATTTGATAGTATCCCAATGACCCATCCATGAAGGAGAAATTTTTAGGCGTCGAAGCGATATCCACCATCATTTTCGGTATCAATAATGGGACCATCATTTTCGGTATCAATAATGGGAATTCATCTTTTGGACATGCTTTTTTCAAATCTCTAAAGTCAACACATACATAGATTTTTCCATTTTTCTTCTTAACAGGTACAATGTTAGCTAACCATGTTTGGTATTGCTCTTCTCTTACAAAGTTAGAGTCTATTAACTTCTTCACCTCGGTTATGACTTGCTATTTTATTTCGAGGTGAATTCTTCTTGGATCTTATTTTACTAGGGTAATATCTTTGTCCACCCCGAGCTTATGTATTACAACTTTTGTTGACAGACCTGACATCTCATCATAACTCTATGCAAAGAAATCTTTGAATTTTGTTAACAGTTTGGTCAACTCTACATATTCTTCATAGTTGAGTAAAGAATTTATAAATGTAGGTCGGGGCTGCTCTTCCATCCCAAGATTAATTTCTTTTGATTCAGCAATGGTTGATTTGATTTCCTCCTCAAATTCCGGTGGAGCATCTTCTATTAGTTGATTAGTAGAGTCATCCTCCACATCAAGGCAGTCAACTTTCGATCTATTAGTAACAACAATACAAAATTCTAAATCATCAACTGGTCTGACTGTACCAAATTTGAGACCCTCTTTCATGTTAGGAGTTCGACTTTTAACGTTCCATAATTTTTCAAAAAGTTGTAATTTATCTTTTGACATTTATTTTGGAAAGTGTCCCTGTTGAAATAACTTTTGTATACAAGGCGAAAAGTAACCAAAAGGCAATTCCATTAATTCATTAGGTTCCTCATCCAAATTTACATGATTTTTAAGATTAGTAGAAGTAGAAGCACAATAAAGTTTTATTGGCTTCAAACCAATGCTACGGACTTCCTTGACCTCTAAACTCTCGACCTTTTGAGGGAGAATCAGAGTGAGGTTCACGGTGTTCACATAGTGGTTTATCCGATCATACATCATCCCATATTCACTTTTCTCAACGTTTTCTAAGGATATCTCACACTGAGGTTTCTTCTAATTTTTCATCATTATTTCATCTTCAGAACTTTCTTCATCAACAATGTTGATGGTTGACCTAGTCCATTCAACAATTAAGTTGGCTCTTCCTTGTCCATGCCCCCGGCCTAGACCTCGGGTGTGCGAGCTAAAAGAAACCCCACCAACTCATTGCAAAAGAATGGTGGAAAATTGCTGAATCTGATTTGAATGTCCTTGCCATTATAATTTATTTGAATCTTCACTTTTATTTGTCACAATTTTACGAGAGAAGATAGTTTTCTTTGGAGGCGCGTTATAGGCGGCATGTTCATGAATGCCAACTTCATGAACTGAAAATAGTTGTAAATCTCCCTTGATATAATGCTCTTGTCTTCCCTTGTAGTACTTAATGCATTGGTGTAGAGATGATGGAACCATTTTGTGTTCGTGAATCCATGGTTGACCAAGTAGAGCATTGAAAGAGTTCTTGGCGTCAATGATATGAAACTTAGTAGTTGTTACTTGTTCCCCAACCTTCATAAGCAATGTAATTGATCCAAGAGCTCTCTCCACATTTTGGTTGAATCCTCTTAGCATCATTTTATCGGCCGCAACCTCCTGAGCTTCAATGTCCAAATAGGCCATGGTCTGTAGAATGATCAAGTTGAGTGATGCTCCAGAATCTACTAAAACTCTAGACAACACAATCTGCCGATGTTAACGAAAATATAGAGTAGATGATTATGGTCAGTGGTACCGAGCAGCAAGTCTTCATCTATGAAGGTTGCCCCAGACTGTTCTTTTAAAGAGCAAACTTCATCTGAGGATGTGCTGACCAATTGGGCTAAACAAATCTCTAGGTCGAGCAAAGCTGTAACCAACGACTCTCTCATCTCCTTTGATTGGATTAGAGTGTCATATATGCTTAATTTGGCCGACAACTTCCTAAGATGAGCCAACATGTTGTAATCCACTTTGTATGATCCTCTAATTTTCTCTTGGTTATGTGGTTCTTCCACTGGTGGAGGTCGAGGTAGCTCTTCTTGAGTTAATATTTGCTTTCCTTTATCTGTCGGAGCTTTTTTCGGGGGTAATACTCTCCCGCTCCTTAAGTTTACTTCTGTAATTTCTCCTTGAGATATCTTTTTTGAATCTTCCAATATTTCTTCTTTGTTGGAAAGATCTAAGTTGATGGAAAGCGGTGTACCATGGCCTTCAAGGATTGGTTCCTCACTCCTAGTGCTGTCATAAGTGGTATTGTCGATGTCTTCTTCTGTTTTGTTAATGAGTTCTTTGGACTCATGCACGAATTGAGGATTGTATTGGGAATTGATATCAAATTTAGATTGGCCACAATCGATTACGTTATCACTAGAAATAGTTAAAACATAGCTAAAATCATAATCATTATATTTATAAGACCCTGGAAG
>NEWO01000603.1:189882-213801 GCA_003013225.1 Phalaenopsis aphrodite | reverse complement strand
GTTTGGTGATGTATAGGTTGAGATTGGATTTTGTCCTGGTTTAGGGCAAGGATTTGAGCTCAAAATTAGCTTTCTGTGGTGGAATTGAGAGGGGGAAATGGATTGAAATGCACTGAGGGGCTCTTAGAGAAGTTCTCAGAGAGGTTTGGAAGGCCTTGATGAAATTTTTTTACCACACCACTATTCATGGCCGTGGGAGTGGATTTTATAGAAATTGGCCAATGGGGAGCTTAGCTGGCCAATTGAGAGCTTAGCCCCACTACTTAGGTGTCAAGCAGAGGAGCTCTCAGCTCAATTTGAGCTGAGGTGGCTTCTTGGCATAAGTTTGGGTTTTAACCATGTGGGGGCTCACATTTTTTGGCTTTAGCTTGGGTTAGGGTGGCTAACCAAGGCTTGGACCATGGTTAAAGCTTATGATGGGCAGCAAAATGGCACCATAGGGTATGGACATGTGTCTTTGATTTAACCTCTTTATTATCTCTTCCAAGGATTAAAATTAAAGTTTTTACCTAGAGATAAATATCAAGGCTAACCATGGGTTAATGGCTGGCTTGGAACTCAACTTTAGGGTCTAAGGTGAGTCATGGCAAGGCTCATTTGATCATACCAAGCTTAATAGGTTTGGGTTTGGTCATAAGTCCAAAAAGGTGCATATGACCAAATCTTATGTTTGGACTAGGTTATGCATGCCAATTAGCCCAATTAACTATGGAATTTGGTGTAGGAGACCATGAGGAATAACTTTCATCAAGGGTGAAAGTCATTTTGAGGTCAATTGGTTAATCAATTTGGTGGATTTTTGGTTTTGGACCCATTTTAAGCATGTTGGGCTAAGTTTGGGTCAAACTTGGGCTAGCCATGCACTAAGTCCAAATTGATTGTTGTGTTTGGTGTAAAGCATCATAATGAGCAATTTTCATGAAGGATGAAAATTGTTTTGAAGTTGATTTGGTGGTCAATTTGGATGGATTTTAATGGGTTTTGATTTTAGACCCAAATTAGGCATATGGATCTAACTTGGGTCAAACTTGAGCTAGCTTTGGACTAAGCTCAAAATGATTGTTTTGTTTGGTCACAAATGTCCTTATAAAGGATTTTCAATAAAAATTGGATGCCAATTTGAGGTCTAAGGCATTCAAATGTTGAACTTTGGGGTGTTAGCCAATATTGGGGCTAATTTGGGGTTTTTGGATTTAGGCCAAAATCAAATGGGTTTGAGGCTTCATCAAGGCCAATTGATGGTTGATGTTGATGTGTAAGAATGTTTTAAAGATTTTTCAATATTAATTGAGGCCAATTGACTAGGCTATGGGTTCAATTGGGTGAGATTAAGTCATATGGTCAAAATTGAGGGTTTTGACCCAAATCAAAATTGAGCTCAAATTATGGACCAATTGAGCTTGGATTTGGTTTAAATTGGTCACATGTAAGGTGAATTTGAGTTTAGGATTGAAATTGGGGAAGATTGGGACCAAATTGATGGACATTTGAAGTAAATTTGGGGAAATTGGGCCTTTAAATGCAATTTGGGGGTTTTGGTCAAAATGGTCAAATTGACCAAATTGAATCCAATTGAAGGGTCCAAATGGGTTTTGAGGACATTTGGGGTGATTTTGGAGGTTTTGGGAAAGTTTGGGGTGCCAAGGGTATTTTTGTAATTTTGGCAATTTTGAGGGTATTTTGGTTAAAGATGGCCAAATTGACCAAATTGGGCCATGTGGTAGTTGAAAGAAATAAAATTGAGAATATTTGGGATTTATTGGGAATTTTTAGAATCTTGGGATTTTGGGTTAAAGGAAGATCCCAAGGGTAGTTAGGTAATTTGGTGGTGTTTGGGGCAAAAGACCCAAAATGAGTATTTCAAGTAGAATTGGATAGATATCCATTATAAATGAACCAAGGGTCAATAAAACCCTCATTTTGGGTTCTTATGTATTGGTTTTAGCCAGGGTATTGTGAGGACATTGTGTACCTTAGTTCCAAACCAATACCTAGGGTCAATCCTAAGGCCAAATAATCCTATAGGAACTCTCCTTGAATTCTCTCATAATGATCTCTTCTACTAAATGCTAGAGGTTAAGATTAATATGTGGAACTTCAAGTTGAGTAAAGAGAAGAGTTTTGAATTTCTAATGGTGGGGGTACCTTTTCTAGTTTTCTAAGACTAGTCAATAGGAAAGTCCTATGGCTAGACCTAGGATACTAAAGAAGTTTCTAGACCTCAACCAAAAGTGAGATCAACAATACAGTACTGGGTAACTGGTTTTTTTTTTCTTTAGAACATTAAGAACATCCTTATGGTGAGTGATTGGTAGAACTCTTGGACCCAAACGTGAATTAGCTGGTCAACGGCCCGCGGGTCTAGTGACGGTAGAACGGTAGTAACAATGGTGGTATCAACCAGGTGGAACTAGACGGGAATGTGAGCAGCCAAAGCTTTAGTTGACATTTGAGATCTCCTGGCAGATCTGAAATCCATTAAAATTTATTTCTTCATGCGAGGGCATACTGCATGTCCCACTCATTTGAGTAACTCGCCAACTGAACATCCTTCTTTAGTAGCTAGTTTCTAAAAAACTGAACTAACTTGGGCAATGAGAGCAGGCTTCTTCCTCACCCCACCATGTTCATTAAGTGACGATAAAGTAGCAGTGATCTTCTGGATACTTTCGTACCCATTGGTATCCATTAAGGGATGGAACCTACTTCATTGCAGAAATGGATAGGTCTCTAGTAATCTTGACTCATCCTAGTGAGGATCCTCCTCAACAAGTATTTTCTTAGGAGTCTGGGCTTTGGTAGCCCTCCAAACCTTCCTATTATGGTTTCTCCTTTGTTTTTGGGTTAACGGTGCAATCCTCAAACTTGATCCAATTTTAAATACTGACAACAAAACAACCAATTCTTCAGCTGGGTCTTCAATGATCATAACTTCTTTTCCCTTAGCAGAGACCGGAACAACAGGCTTGGTAGGTGTCATGGTGGCAGTGGCCTTGACCTTCTTGTAAGAAGGGATGTCCTAAGGGCAGCTCAGGTTAAACTCAGCAGACGGTTCATGAACCTCTAGAGCGGTGACTTTCATTATGACGAATAGGGCTTTCCCGGAACGACCTCGAGATCATCGAATCCTGCTTCGAGGGACGTTGCAGGCACTGCGGCTCATCGCCAGGTTGCAGGAAAAAGTGAGCGTTGGGAACGCCATTGCAACAAATTCAAAAAGAAAGCTCTGGGGTTAGCTATTTGGCCAATGCCTCGTAAGATTAGTGCGAGCACTAAAAATTAACAAAGGTTGATCTGTAAACCGGGTAAGTCTTTATTTAATTTGTGGAGATTTTAAAATTTTAGTAAAACTAGTTTAAAAGTAGAAAGATTTAATTAAAATAAAGAAAATTTAAAGATCACGTGCAACACGACACAATCCGATTTAACTTACAAAATAACAAATCAAACTAGAAAAGGAAAAAGTGAAGTTCATGACCCAGTGCGGAACCAACTTAACATTACACAATGCTCACGTGGAACTACTTCACCAACACACCTATTGGGGGTCCGACCTCATAAAAAGATTAAAATGTCCTTAATGGCATCTTGAACCTCCATGCTCAATGATGATTGAACAGACGGTCCTAAAGTCCGAAAGAGTTGGTCGTACTTTCCCAAGACAGAAATGGGCAAATCATGCCAACGGAAGAAGAGTAATGTGGTCCAAGAGGGATATGAACATATTACCAATGTATGAAGATATTATTTTTTGATTTAAATGGAGAGAAAAGCTAGTTCCCAGCGGAGTCGCCAGGAGCTGTCCGCACTATTTGGGGTTGGAGGTTGCCGGTTGGAAGTTGTCAGTCGCCGGAATCGAAATCCCGTCGCCCGCTTCAAAAGGACATTTAATATATATATATATATATATATATATATATATATATATATATATATATATATATATATATATATATATANATATATATATATATATATATATATATATATATATATATATATATATATATATATATATATATATATATATATATATATAAGTTTAGAAAAAAATATGAAATCAAACTGACCACATATTTTTCAGAGTTTAAATGAAATAATATTATATCTCAAACCTATATCTATCCCAATGGATAAACACAAGACTTGAGGATGAGGATCGATCAAATAAATTAAGAAATATATGACGTTCTTTTGGTCTACAAAACCATTTTTATTTGTCGACAAGTTTCTTTATTTAATAAAAAGAATTAAATAGAGTTTATCTTAAGCTGAGTTTGGAAAAACTTTCTATAAAGGCAAGCTCCTATATTAAATTACATTATAGACAACTGAAGTTACCTAAAGAAACTCTTAATAAAAATCTGGAAATTTTATCTTCAAAGAGGTCAAAGGATAGGACTTTTCAACGAGATCGGACGTAGAGATGTGAAAGGGAAATGGTTCAAATTTGGAACATTCTGTTATAAAGTCCAAAGGTGGAAGAACTAGGGGATGTCATAGATCCGGAGGAGAACCTCAGTGACTTCTCAGTTTATCCTATTATTTGGCTTCAGTTTTGAGGAGAAATATTTAAATGTTTCGTCATGCCAATTTTATTAGTTAGGGCTTACATCCGTGTGAAACAATCACATGAATAGCTTGGAAGATGTGAGGGTTTAGGTCATGACGAACGATAACCTCAGAATCTTAAGATGAGTTAGGGCTTATATTGTACAAGAGAGCTATACAATGGGCCTAAAGATAAGTTAAGGATTTATTTTGCATAAGCAAACAACCTCAAAATCCTATGGCTTGTTATTTAATACTAAAGAAAGATATGATGTTGTAGATCCTCCTGCTGTTGAAGATAGTCGTGCTGCCGACAATACTAGCTTCAAGCTCCTCGTAGTAACGAGTTTAAGTTTTCTAATGTGTCAAGTTATAATGTCAAATCAGATTTCCCTATGGTTGCAATTCCTTAAATTTTATGGATCATATTAAATTTGATTAGAGCGACACCAGTTAGGATCCTATGGTTCCCTCGTTCTGGTACCACTATTTTCTATCGGATTCACTTAGTCCAAATGAATTTACTAAAGTCAACTTAATGAGTTCCATATTTTTATTTAGACTATGGAAAATCTCGTTAGCAACTTAAGTTATGTCCTCCGAGAGATTCCCGATCATCCGATAGAGACGTCTTAATTTAGTTGTAGTTGTTGTTTTGTGATGTTTGTGATTAAATTTTGAGTTGTCTAATATTTTGAATGTTGTGGTGGTAAATTTTATCTTGATTGATTTTTAATTTTGGTTTTGGTTTTGGTGGCTATACTAGCAGTTTTTGGTTTTCATGCATGGGGACATCATTGTTTAAAATGTAAGTTTTATAAGCAAAGAAGTACAGTGCGAAAAATATAAGAAAGATGATACTGCAAATTGTAAAAGCATACCTGACGAGTCTTCTCGTTCCACCACCTGAAAGGTCAGTACTTGCAAAATTTGTTGATAATATTGCAGGAAAGTTTAAATTTCAAGAGTAGATGAAGATTTAGCTACAAAACCTCAGGCTATGATTTGGTTGGACCTTGGAAGATCCTAACAGATAATTTGTAGAACAAAATATGACAAGTTCATTTTGCTCTTCAAAATATCCAAAAGGTTTTAAAGTGTTGAGGGAATGACCCAGAACAAATTTGAGGCTCTTTTGAATTATTTTGACTTCATTTTGAACTTATCATATTGTTCCATTATTCATCCAAGGTTGAAGTGTTACTACCCTGTTGCTTAGTGAAACTTGACAATTTGATTGTCCCAAGGATAGGATACTCGATCAGTCAATTGATGTTCATTTAAGAGTTATGTGAGTGAGTGCTCTCGAGGCAAGTTTTGGTTATTTAAGATTGTGGTGCCCACAACTAAAAGTCTGGCTTGTAGTGTTTAAAGATGTTAACCACCAATCATATTATTTTCTAAATCTAATCAATTGAGTTTATATATTGAGCCTAGGTCACTACCAAGCCTTCAACAATCATAATGAATGAAATGGTGGTCATCAAAGTTTTGATTTTGAATGATGTGCATTCTTATCAAATAATCAAATCTTCCTTAACTTTGGGCTTAAGAGAAGTAAATCATCCTCTTTCTGATTTAAGCCCCTTACATAAGAATCATTTGGTTTCGATTAAATTCCAAGTCATTTAGATTAGAAGATTTATAATCTTGATGACATTGTGCAAAGGTGGTGAGTGGGTTTCTACCTTTTAATCCTATTGTGTTTCAATCATCCAAACATATTCATTAAGATCAAAATTACCCATTTTACCTTGGTTAATCCTAAATTTTGATTAAGACACCAAAGTTTAAAATTACCACTTTGCCCTTGGGGCACTTCACCTTATAACTCATTAAATACAACTCAAATGACTTTGAGGGTTTAAAGTGTCATATCCATGAGATAATTATAATGTTAGAGGAGAACATGTGGACCTCTCAAAATTTTAATTTAATCTAGATAAATATTTAAATTTTGAAAACAAGATTTTTAAAAGTTGATTTATTTAGCTTTCCAAAATAAATTTTTTTATTTATGGAAAAATTATTAGAGGTTTTTAAAAGTCAGAGAAACACTTAGGCAAGATTTCATGATTTTTCGAATTAAATAATAATTATTATTATTTAATTTTTAACCAATTTCAATGATTAAATTAAACATAAAGTAATATTTAATTACAAAAATCATTTATATATTTTTAATGGACTTCTCTGATTTCAAGAAACTCAGAGAACGAAATTTTATATTTTTGTGATTCTTAATTTTTTAAATTTAATTATTTTAGTGAGAAAATAGAGAAAATTCCTTTTAAGCCTCAAAAATTTTTTTTTTACTTAGGAAAATTTAAAAAAATGTCTTAGTGAATTCTAAGTTACCAGAACATTGACACACATTTTGAACCATTTGGATATTTTTGAAAATTTTGATTATTTTAATTATTTTTTATTCAAAATAGCATTTAAAAATGAAATATTCTCACAAAAATATTATTTATTTTTATTAAATTCCCCTGATCACAAGGAACTCAGAAAACAAAGTTTTATAATATTTCTAAGTTTATTTATTTTATTATAATTATTTTTGTACAAAAATACAAGGTTTCTTGGAAAATCAACGTTAGTGCTTAGATTTAATCAAATAATTTTCAAATTTTTACAGTGAGCAAATAAAATTTTTATGAGTAGTGTGGGATTGATTTTGTAAATTTTGTGATAAGTATTTAATTTACATGGATTAATACAAGTTATTTATATTTAATTAATTATAGAAATTCACGAGATAGTTCAAAACATCATGACATTTTTTCTAAACTTCTTTGACTACAAAAAACCTACCAAAATTATTCCTATAATTTTCCAAGTGATATTTTGATTTATATAATTAGAATAAGCCAAAAATGACCACTTTAGCTTGAAAATTAAAGCTAGAAACATAGATATGCCCTCTGACCTTAAAAAAATCAGAAGACATGACCTCTGTGATGGGGAATGAGCATTCAAAAGTTCAATCCATGGTGAGCAATATTTAATCATGGAGAATTAAAATACCATAGAGGGTACTTAATTCATTAAAAATAAGGGAATAAGAAAATAATTTTTATTTGTATTCCACATTATTCTCCTCTGTTCACTGAGTAAGATGGTAATTTTCTTTTATTTCTATGATTTTTCTAGAGAATGATATGGATTTTTGAAGTTTATGCATTAAAATAAATTCAAAATTCTCATATTTTTCTACTTATCCATGCGGAGCCACCTCAACCTCGTCTGCTCCGAAGGCTTCGAGCATCGCTCTGCCATTTGACACTGTCATCCATGTAGACTCCACATGGACCACACTTTATTCACCGAGGGTCTGCCCGGATTGATCTCCTCCATCCATTAAATACACGCACGATCGAATGACTATCAGTTGTCGTCCCAAAGTGACATAACATGTGAGCCGTTCACGTTAAAACCTTGAGATCTATGCCTAGACTCAACCAAATCGCATGGGGTTTTTTTCTAAACCTTCATCTACTCAAGACAAGTACATATATATGGTTTATATGGTATTAAATACAGTAAATACGTATGGAGAGTCCAAATAAGCTCGATTTAGGGTTAGAGTTCAATAACTTTGTTTGAGAGGGGAGGCCTTAATCAAATGGTTGTAGTAGCTTTGATTGGGTCCAACAAACCTCCAGATGAATTCAAAAGCCTTGGTGAATGGTCTAGGTATGAATTTGATCATAATGGTTTTCAGGTGTTGGTCTAGAGCTAGGTTAGAGGTTGTTTGAGATGGGGATTTTGTGGGGAGCCAACTTCTTTCACCGTGGGGATGGTGTGTGCACAATTGATTGGAGTTTGGTTCACTAGGGAGGTTTGGAGAGATCTGTCATGGTTTTAGGGAAAATTTCAATGAAGAAATTGGCTATGTGGGGTAGCTATCAGTGGCTGAGAGCAAGGGGATTGCACTTGGGATGGTTTAGAGAAGCTCAGGTGAGATTTTGACAGAGTTTCCTTAAGGTTCCAAGCGCTCTACTCTTTGGCTATGGATAGCTCCATTTAAAGCCATGACTGTATGATGGAGTTTAGGGCTTGGAGTTGGGTGCTAAAGCTTGCTGAGTTGGAGGGAAGAAAGGCTCTAATGGAAAATGAGAGTGAGCCAAGCAGGGAGGTTCAATTTTGGGTTTTGGCCACTTGACACTCCCTTGGGCTGACTATTTCTGGTGGTTGGCCAGGGTTAAGTCTCTTCTTGGCTCAGGGAGGTCAGGGGGTGCTTAATGATGGTTAACCCCCAAGGGTAAGCAATGATGAAGGAGATATTTCAAGTTTATGTCGAATATGGGGTGAAATCCTTTAAATCAAGGGACCATTGGTCCATAGATCATTTTGGCTGGTTTAGGTGGGTCTAGCCTGGTCCATAGGGTGCACTTGGTGGCTGTGTTGTCATCAATTTGGTGGCTTGGGCATGACTAAGTCAATTTTGGTGCAAGGGTCCAATTTGGGTTCAGATGGCTAAAAGTTGGGTTTGGGTTAGGCTAGCCATGAATTTGAGCTCAATTGATTGATCAATATTGTGTAGATGATTGTCATGAAGATTTTGGGTGAAGGATTGAAGTAATTTGGAGTTTAATTGAAAGCTCAATTTGAAGGATTTTGGGATTTTGGTCAAATTGGGCATGTTTGGCTAGAGTTGAGTCTAGGTTGGGCTAAGGTTGGTCTAAGTCCAAATTGATGGTTGGAAATGGTCCATAGAAATGTCATGAAGAGTTTTTAACATAAATTGAGTGTCAATTTTGGGGTTAGGGCATTCAATTTGGTGGATTTTAGATAACCAATTTGGGAATTTTTGGATTTATGTCAAAATTGAACAGGTGTTATAACTCTCTAAACAGTTTTTGGACGTTCTTTGGTCGATTATTGGACATTATGGGTTGTTCTAGAAGCTTCTGGACAACTTGCATGCCCCTTTGAGTGGTTAAATGAATCTAGACACTTGGAATAGCTTTTGAATGAAGAGATGTATCTCTTGGAGAAAGGAGGGGTTTTTGCTTCTCTTTAAATAAAGAGGCATCAAGCCTCTTATGATAAGTAATTAGGGGAGTCCAGAGAAGTAATTAGGAAGTACTTTAGGATGAGTTTGGTGTGAGTTTATTAAGATGTAGATTTCTTCAATTTTTGGAGAGATTGGTGAGGGATTTTGAGAGATAAGAGCAAGGAAGTATGACCGACTCATGCAGAAGAGATTTTTCATCTTTCATTTAGAAGAAAAAAGCTAAATATTGTGTTCTTCATTTTCTTGTAATTGTTGTAAACACCTTCTAGTGGATTTTTTAAATTTAAACGAAGTTTTTTGTTGTGTTTTATCCATGCTTTAAATAGTTTTCTTTACTTTTTTCTTTTAATATGAAGTAGTGGCATGTGTAGGAAATTTGTTTTATGATAGAATTATTTTTATTTTCAAGTGATGAGTAATATCTCCTTTGCTTTATTGATATAACTTAAGTGGCAATAAGTTATGTTAAAATTTGTTGCATTTGAAACTAAGACTCAGGAGACCAATGATCTTGCAACTTGAGTGCACACATTGACCGATTGGCTAATAAAATAATTTAGGCAACAATGCAACTTTTAAGAAAACATAATTTAATGATTTGTTTCTATTAGATGCTTCTAAGTGACAGACAGTTGCAAAAAACAAATAGAATAAAAAGCATACCTATAGACTGGAAAGAGGGAAAGTAGACATATATTCCTTGTTGACACATAATTTGATACTTAATTCTATCAATCCTTTTACTTCTTATGCCATTATCTTCATTTTAATTTTATTTTACAACGAGATAGATGCATGTTCAGAAATTTAGATTTGCTTAGATATTCTCTTATTTTTTTAATGTGAAGGTATTTTCACTAGCTATTAATTGACTTTGCAAACTGATCACTTGTGAGGTTACAATGTGTTGTATAATGGCCCGTGAGGGCTATGATTTCATCCAACTAGTGAGTACCACATTTTATCTTGAGTAGAGCCGTTGCGATCACTTAAGAAGAGTGTAAATAGATAGGGAGATAAGTTTTGATGGACGTAGAATTAATGTTTCTACGGTGACAGACTAGATTCTCTTATCAATTTAGTTTAGAGTTTGGATTGTAAGGTCTCTAGCAGCTCTTATAGAGACGACACAGTGGGTAATCTAGAAGTGAAAGGTCAGAATGTACTATGCACTACTACACAAGCTGACGAAAAACTCTAAGTTAGCCAATGTTCTTTGCTAGCACTGGAGGGTGCAAATAATAGGACTGCTTCTATTTGTCACTAGATACATTAAATTCTAAGCATTTCATTCCTTCACATTATCTAGGTCATTACACGAGAAGGGTAGCCTTTAACATCTTAAATTTCTCCAAATTAGTTTATCTAGAAATATTATCATTATATTTAAGATTTTCATTTAGAAGTAGTTATTAGAAAAAAACCACTTTAATCGACATTTCAAACTAAGGCCTGAGGCTAGTAGACCAAAATTAGCCTAAAGGATTTCTTACCTCACTTCTCTGTGGGATCGTTACTGTGGTCTTAAGAGAAAACCCTATATTACTTGAAATGATATGTATACTTGAACAATACATTTAGTGTGTAAACTATTTTCTAAATTTTTTAATATTTTAATTTTGCACGCTAGCCGCTAAATATAAATTGGGTCAAGTTTTTTGCCATCTTTTGGAAGCTAAACTACTGTGTAATTGCGAGTGAGGTCAATTGGCCTAGAATGTTACAGATTTTCTTTGCATGTTTCTAGGTTGCCAAAATAAGCTTAGGATGGGCTAACTTTATTTTGCCATATACTTTGTCTTTCAAGATTTTTGCTTAATCTGTACATTTTTTATTCTTTTATTTTCTATGATTTTTAGATGACCTAAAACATCTAGGGCTTCTTGGAAAACCTACATTTTTTTCGGCACTTTTCTTTTTAGATTTTAAATTACATTTATTTTCTATAGATTTCACCTTCTAAAGATTTTCAGAGAACAAATGCCTTCTAAAACTTTCAGAAGTCTTGTAATTCATAAGATTTTTATATTTTTGACATTTTTGAAACTTCAATTTTTTCAGGCTTTAATCTTCTATAATTTTTAGATAAGCAAATCTCTCTGAGATTTTGGCATACAATGTATTTTAGAGACATGTTTTTAATTTTTATCTTTTAATATTTCAGATGAGTGGCAACTCACTTTCTTTTATGGAATTATTTTAAAAAGAAATCTATTAATTACTAAATTTTTATCTAAGCTTACTTCCATGAATGCCTTCTATAGTCTACTGGTGGGTTACCATTTGCCTTAATAGTCTTTTTAAATGAAAGGATTAAATGCAAAATTATTTGTCAAAACTTGCTTGAATATGATAGATCTCTAAATACCCTCAAAAGATAGAGAATATGATTTAGTTATTCAAACATACTAGTGAGAAGAGGAGCTCAATTTCTATAGGTGTTTCAATTATAAGATCATTATATTAGATCTATTGAAGATATTAAATAATTTGGTTAAGGCATTAAGGATTCTCTCTTACAAAAACATTAGGGGTATTAATAAGATGAGATTGATTAATGTCCACTAAGGCTAATAAAAGATTGCAAGTTAGCTAAGCAATTCATATAGGATAAGTTGAACAAGCAATGTATAAGATATTCTAATAAGATTGTTTTGGAGAAGAACTACAAGATGATGTTGAGGGAGTACTATTTATATGACATTAAATTGCACAATTTTAAGCTACTTCTAATTTTATGATAGAAGAAGTCCATCTTGTTGTAAAGCTACTCTTTGATATCAATGCTACATTAAGAGCTAATTAACTTAAGCATTATCTTTTAGCTATTCCACTTTATGCATGTGATCTTTTATAGTCACGTTTAAATGGCCTTCGCTAGTAGAAATATCATGTTTGGTTGAGGCATTGATGATCAATTATCGAAGAAATGTTCATAGAATGTTAACAATGTTGTGCTCCAACGATGCCAAATCATTGTGTTAGAATATTCACCATGAAAAAAACATGAAATCTATATCTACACACAAATATTAGAAGAGTTTTATAAGAAATGACAAAAGTTCTATGTTTAAAATGGAACAAAAAACAAAAAACCGTAAGGCTGAGCAAATTAAAATGTTACGTTATGTACGCGAGCTTTGACAAGTTGTTAGGGCTTGGGTCGAGTGATAATAGTTAGGTGATGGTAGTTCGGTGATAATGACTATAAATACGAGAATTAGATAATGATAATCAAATGATGACGGTCATGTGACAATGAAAGGGAGATGATAGGTTAGTCGAGAAATGATGGATGAGAAATGACAACACGATGTAACGATCATGCAAAAAACGACTAAAAATGAGGATTGTATTAAGATGATTGGATGGCAACGTTGGTCTTTGACGTCGATAATTAAATAAAGCTTTAATCTTTATAATTTCAATCTCAAGTTGGCATAGAAAATGAGATCCATTTTATATGTTATTACAGCACCATGTTTAGGTGCATGGCTGCGCAGCTGAGTTGTGAGGAAATAAACTATGAATTAAATACCAATTAAATGTACAGACTGCGACATTTCAGCTGTTCTACGGGTCACAAAATTTGACCTTCCCATGAACATAAAATTATAAACTGCGGTTTGCTCCATAGACCATGATGCTATTTATGAAATGTTTTTTAGTTTTGAAAGCAACTCAATAAATGCATGAGAAATTTGCATCATGTGGCGGCATAAGAAATCTTTGCTTGAACAAACAAACAGAAAAAATGTGCTGGTACAAATAAGTAAATGTTTTTATTTATTTTGTTGCTGTATAAGAAAATAAAATTATTAATTTATTATTTTTATGTGGGTATACTTTTCTTAATAAATTATTAAATAACAGACTTTTAATATTAAATATTAAGTAATTTCAAAAATAGACTGCAATAGGCATCTGATAATGTAAAAAGATAATGTGAGGTGAAGAATTAACCATTTCGGCCTCAAATGGTTCTAGTCTGAATTATAGGATTAACCATTTGCATGTTTTATTTAAACTTATAAATTGCTTTGTTTTATTAAAAAGCTATAATTGTCCTGTGAAATGGTAGCATGTGAATGGGTAATTAAATAAATATTGGATATATATATATATATATATATATATATATATATATATATATATATATATATATATATATATATATATATATATATATATATATATATATATATATATATATATATATATAGACACACACGCGCACACACACACACACAAACAGACATAGCAATTTATTATTTTTGGATCTTGTTTGATCAGTCAATATACTAAGAAAACTGTTATCACTTAATTAGTTCAATCTTAATTACCTAGCTATATTCTTACTAAAAAATAAGAATTAATATTAAAAGTTTAATTCATAATGATATGGTGAATCAAACTATAAAATGCATAGTATAGATTATTAACATCTATTTTATTTAAAACTCATTTAAAATATTGCCCAAATTCCGATTTGACTATTATTTAAAGGAAGACTTACATGCATTTCAAATAATTTATATATATTTACATATCTTACACCAAAATTATGATATGTATGTAAATATCCTTAGCTCTAGTAGGATTTTACTTTCCCCATTTCTTTTATTTTTTTTCTTCTATCATGTGAAACCCAAGCCACCACCTCTTTTAGCGAATGAATCCTTCTCTTATCCAGTCCCTTTGCTTTGACCCTCCACCTATTCTTGGCCTGACACCTCCTCATAATTGGAATGGTTTCTTTTCTTCCCATATCTCAAACCCCAACAACTTCAACCTATCCTATATTCCTTGTTCAAAAGAAAATATTTCATTTTTTTAGGCTATAAACAATGGTATCTAAGTTTAGTTTGTTATGCTCCCAAATAAAGATCCTCTGACGATAGTCTTCTTCAAGCTATAAGCAAACTATGATCGATTCAAGATGCTGTCAAACTTATTTCTCTTGATAAAGAACTCTTTCCTTTTTTGTTTCAATTGCAAGGTAGATCTGAATATAGTGGGATCTCAGGGATATTGGCTCATTAATGGTAGACCATTTGTATTAAAAAGTGGGATCATAAATTTAAACCCTTTAAGAAGGAATTTAAGGAGGTTTCATATTTGGGTAGAACTTCCTAACCTCCCTCTTTGTTGGTAGTTTGAGAATGATATATCTAAACTAACTAGCAAAACTTGGCATTACCATACTTGTTAACCTTTTAATAGTAACATGCTCTAAGCTTACTTTTGCTAGAGTCAATATTCAAATAAATATTGATCCCCTTATTCTTTATTCTAAAAATAATTTGGTCAAGGGAAAAGTTATTATTAAGCCTATCATATATGAATGGAAACCTACACCATGCAAGTTTTGCAACACAATTGTGTATGATCCACTCTCTTTCCCTAAATCCCTTGACTTTAAACCTCTTTCCCTAGTCTCCGTCCTCATTGCAAGAGTGTCAACCATCCCAGAAGTGGCCCTCTCCTTCCCTAACTCTATCTCATTTATTGTATTGAATAATAATGGTAGACCTTTCCCTTCATATCCCAGTTTTAGATGACCTCCCTGTCACTGATAATACCTTATGTTTCCAATTAAATTATAAAAAATAACCCTCTCTCCAATCTAACCCACACTCTAATCTTCCAACCTTTATTTAGTCTCTTCAACAACCAACCCTAATTTCTACACACTTTCTACTCACTTAAGCCTTAGAAAGGCAGAGCCAAAAGTAGTGTAACTATTTTATGTGTTATTTCTCAACCTCATCACTTGGAAATTTAGTGGTTTCAATAGTGATATGTGTATCACGCATTATAGAAACTTTATTAAAATTCATAATGTTGACCTCGTTTGTGCATACCCTTGACTCTATTACTAATACAATATCTCATAAGTAGTTCTCTGTTTTTTATGTTCAAGACAGTGTTCACAACTTTCATGGCTCATCTCATGGTCACCGATAGGTTAAATGAAACTCTTTTACCATCTCTTTCATAACACTGGTCAAGGTTATTCTTCTTAATTGAGGGCTTCATGTTAACCGTTGTTGTGTTTTTTTGCAATTATTCTATTGAGGTTCAAGCTTATATTTCCTTTGAATGCCCTCTGCCATTCAATATACCTAAACCTCACATTCCACATGGCCTCTTCTTCCTTTTTGGAGATTAAATTTTGTAAATTCTCACTCATTTTGATACCTTAACATATAGAATTACAAAATGGTACTTTCTACTAGTTGTGCAAACATTGCTCATTTTATTTAACTTGAAAGGAATAATAGAACATTTAATGTGTTCGCCACAACAGATAATGTATTAAGGAATAAAATATTCCTTTCAATAAAAATAAAGAATAAGAAGCATAATGACAAAGATAAGAACCCTGAGGTCATTAGTAGACTATGTTACATTTTTAATGGTTATGTTTACTATTTTCTGGGTTTTCCACCTCTTGGCTTCATTTTTACGTATCATTTACATAAGGAATAATGCATATTACTCATCTTCTAATTGGTTGAATTTTATTAAGTTTTTGGTGACTATTAAAGCCTAGACTTTGAAGATTTCTTTTAGGAGTAGGTTGCTTTCTTTCAACTTATCTTCCAATTTAAGTATTAATGCCTCATTTTATGCTAGAAATTTATTCATTAACTCCTTTAGTAACATGTATGTTATTTATTTAACATGCATAATCTTTCACTATGACAATACATATGTTTCATATTTTGTGAAAATGATCTGGGGCTCAGCCTTAATATGGATATTTGTTGATCCATCTAAAACTACTCTCAAATATACACATACACATGATTGTGAATATGTTTGATTTACAATATTGAAATTTAGTTTGTATTTGGATCTAAATATTGAGCATGTTGATTCTCATCATGGTGATTTTGATTTTTTTTGGCCGTCTCATAGACTGATGCTAAATTGGTTCTAGTTTACCACTCTTATTTGACTATAGTTGTTAAGGAATTTTTGAAATATATACTGGCTTGCTTTCTTGGGTTATGTAGATGTTTAGTCGGACAGGCTCTCATTAATTGTAGCTCAAATGGATAGTTCATAGGCTATGCCTTTACTATAATATTGTAATTCCTTGGATCATTATGAAACTTAACTTACTTTCTCATCTTATGATGCCATGTTAGATAGAATTTGGTATTTTATTTTTGCTCCTTCCTTTAAATCTTCAGCTTGCAACAATTTTTAGGGGTTTCTTACCTTTCTTAGCATCCTGGTACTGAAACTTAAGGACAAATAATGCACTTACAAGATAGTCACTTTAATTTTGTTGTAAATGGATATCATGCAAGTTTCTCACTTTGATCTTTACAGAATTTTTAACATTTACAATTTCCTCAGATACATTCATCATTTTGACCTATACAATAGCCTTGAATGGAGCCGCCTCATTGATCTTGTTGTATCTTTTGAACTCCCTAGCATGCTTTTGTGTTCTTTAGACAATTTATTTTTACCTTTTTTTGGTATTGTTCACTTAAAACTATTTTTACAAAAGGTATAAAATTTCTTTAATTTTTTTTATGAGTCCCTTTTTGTAATTCTATTTTCTTATATTTTAAGCTTAGATAAATGAGTATGCTAGGCGTAGACCTCATTTCCCAGTGTTGACCTTATTTTTGGTGAGGTCTAGTTTTTTTCTCCTAAGTCTTAAAATCTAACCATAGGACTTTCTTATTGATTATCGTAGAAGACTAGTGATGGGACTTAACCTCAATTAGAAATTCTAGCCACTTCTTAGCCCTTTTGTGAAGTCTCACATAGGTGGTCTCAAATATTCAATATTTGATTGAGTAGATTTGGGCCAACATGTTGAGACTCAAAATGAGTTTCCATAGAATCACAAGGCCTTAGGGAAACCCTTTATGACTTGTACACTCACTTCACCTTACATACACATTCACTCCACCAAATACACCCAAGTCCACCTAAATCCACCTAAGTTAGTCCAAGCCACCACATTCACCTCAAATCCACCAAAATCCAAAATTTAATCTAATCTCACCCAATTTCAAGCCCAAATCCAAAATTACCCAAATTCAAATCCAAATCCATCACAAGCCCATTCTAAACCCAAAATCCACCAAAATTGAACACACATGCCAAACCCAACTTCAGCAAGCTCATCTCCCAAATCTCATCATGATAATTTCTAAACTTCATCTAGCCCAGTTTCGAGTCCTATGAAAATCTGTGAAAGAAATGATAATTTTGGTGTGTATGTTGGTTAAAGCAAAATTTTAGGGTTTGACCGAAGTTGGTTATATTTAGTTCTATTTTTATTTGTTGATTTCAATTTTTTTTAGTTATACATTAAAAGTTAAATTAGGGTTTACCTTAAGTTTCAGCGTAAGTTAAGTTCAAGTAATAGCTTATTTGAGCTTAATTCAGTCTTCATGTGACACTAAAAGGGAGGTCATGTGTCCCCAATGAGACTGGATAAATGCTGATGATTGGCTAGATAAACAATAAGGTCAACAATAGAATGCAATAACTCTCGATAATATGCTATAATAAATTTACTACAGTCGATTATAGCACTATATATTTTAATGTAGCTTAGTATAATGCCTATCATTTTATACCATATGAAAAGATGCTTAAATGAAAAAGAAATTTCCTAGTAGGGTTTAATAGATAATCAATTTTTATGTTTCGCATACTGACCGAGACTTTATATATGCTTAGAAATATAAGTATTTAACAATACTGCAAAAAGATTTAATTCCTCAGCAACTATACGAAAACTTAATAACAGTTATACATTTGATAAAGATGGATGTATAAAATATTCAATAATTGTAAAGTCACACTTATCAATGCAAGTATACGTATCGCTCAAGTAATATTAGGGCTCTAATGGAGTCCTAGATATCGATCCCACATGGAGTAATGTTAGAATTACAAACTAATATTTTAGAAAAGTAATACTTCAATCGCAACAATGGAGTTCAATTTGCTTATCTGTTACTAAAAGGCAATTGAAATAAATATGTAATTTTAATAACTATTAAATAACTAATTATACAAATGAAGGTTCTAATGTGATATTCAATATATAAGAAGGCATCCTTCTCCTTGTCAAGAAATTATAGTGAATGGATAAAGTGAATCAGTTCAATTTGAATTGTGCCAAATTGAAGCATACCTATTATTTATCCTTTGGTCCAGGCATAAAGAACATTGACTAATCCTATGCTTATTTACTGAATCTACGGCTAGGCTGAGAGGATACCAGCTCTCACTTCGAAGCTCCCACGTTCCCCTTGTGTGAGGGCTAACATCTACACTTCAACACCCAAACGATAGGACTAAATTGAGGATTTTTGTCTGTCACTCTAAAATCTCCAATTCTACACCTAATAATTTTATTTCCCTATTTATTTTCACCCAACTTCCAAGGGCTTTGACCTCCCTAAATCTTGGATGTAATCTTCACTTTAGTTGTACAACTCAACATATTTTAACTGATCAATTGGCCAAATTGAAATTAAATTAAGATCTTAGTGAAAAGATCATCACAATTTCTTAAATATTTTCATAGCTTCACCAATTCAAATCACAATTTCACAAATCTCAAGACAAGAAGAAAGACAGAGAAAACTACTCAGATCTCATGGGGAAAACACAACTAAACTCAGAATTCATATATAAAATCAAAGTCATACAAACTACAACAATAAATAAACTTATCTTAAATTTCTTCCCAAGTAAACTCCTCGAAGTTCCTCTGAATCTCTTTCTTTCTTTACAGCACACAGAATTCCTCTTCGAAGCGGCAAGAAAGAAGAAATCTCTCACTTTCCCTCCACTCTTACAATCTCTCGAAGAATTCCTCACAATTTAGACTCTCTACCAAACACTAATGGAACCTTTATAACCTCCAGGACCTCTAGGCTCTCTCCAATTTTTGGTCAAAATCTTCTTTTAAAGTTATGGATGAGCTTTCCCAAGAGTTGCCTAAACACCCCTCCAAAATTCATCCTCATCCAAAGCCTGGTTGGACATATCCGACAATCTCGCCGTTGGTGGCCTCGAGGGCGCCGTCAGCAGGCCTTCTAAATGAATTAATTCTGGAGTTTCTGGAAAATCTCATCGTCGACGCCATTGGGCTCGCCGTCGGCGCCCTAGTTCAAATCTTCACATTTTGGTCCTTTTCGCTCCAAATTTGCTCCTTTTTGCATCTTTTTTCTCAAATGACCCTAATTCATCATTCCTGAAATAAAACATCAAAAATATCTTTCTTTAAAGTGCAATATCATAAAAAAAAAGTATAAAATATGTATGAAAATCTCAACATATTTTCCTTTGGTCACATACAACCCCTTTCTATTACAAAAAATAATAGATTTTAGTTCTTCTCTAATGTTACTCCTAAGAGCCCACTATGAATTTGGCTAGATTTCATCGACTTGACTTTCAAATTATGATTTTTATGATTTTATATATGAAGGGCGTGGTCTTAATACAAGGCAACATGCCAAGATAAGACAAACCATGTAATGATGTTCAACAACATGCTATAATAAATCGTACTACACTATGTTATGATGGCTTATATTTTAGTATATCATAATATTATATGTTTTCTTTCATTCTATCATATGTTAGTCTATGTACTAAAGGTGAAAGTGATCCTCAAAAAAGGTTACATAGGTACATAATGACAATTTTAATGTGTGAACCCCATTTTTTAATAAAAATAATAGACTATAGTTCACCTCTAATAATGAGCCTTTGAGCCTACAAAGGTTTTGAAATTTTTCTAACATCTTAGAACACAAATGATAATTTTCATAATTTTTGGTATGGCAGGTGTGGTTGTATTACTAAATCAACACACTAATAAAAGGCGTAAGGTTTTACAACATGCAATAATATTTAATGTTATCCTATAATAATTCATACTACATTGTTACGATACTTTATATTTTATTATAGCGTAGTACTATAAGTTTTCTTTGATTATATCTTACAATAAACTATATGAAGGCGAGAAAAAGCCCTCAATCAGTCCAAATGAAAAAGCAACATCCATCTTTGGCCTATATTCCTATTTTATTGCTAAAAATGACAGATTATAATCCACCTTCAATATTATACCATAGAGTTTATTTTAAATCTGACCAAATTTGATCATCTTGGACTTCAAATCATAAATTTTAAGACTTTTAGTATGATAGACAATGTCAAAATACTAAAGCAACATAGCAAGATAAGTTTTACTGTGTTATAACTTGTAATAACATTTAACAAAATGCTATATGAAATTATACTATAACCCCTTAAGTGAAGGTGAGTCACCTCGTGTTGAAGTCATAACAAATAAAAATATAAATATATATTTAGAAGAAACTTTATTTTACTTATTTTTTAAAACTTTCATAAAGAAAGAGCTACTAATATCATCCAATATCAATAGAACCATTCAAAATTCACTTAGATCATATCAAGTTTATATAACAAAATAAAAAACAAAATAATTATAAAAACCTAGCCCAATTAACAAAATATATATCTCACTATCTTGTCAAAAATATAAATTTAAGATTGTAATATACTTAATGTGAGGCTCTCAAAAGTAACTAATAGTTTTTACTCAACATGAGCCTTACACTTATAAAAAACACATGTAAATGAAAACAAGGTGAGCAATCACAGTTTAGTAGGCTACCCAAAACATGACAAAACATTAATTGGTGTGTCTATGAAGTATAGTGCCACTACCAGAATTAGTAACCATATTAGGCATATGCAGAGCAAAAGTGTAAGCAAACTGATATAAAAAATAAAGTAAAATAATATGAAATAATAGTTTACTTTTTTATTTGAAATATTTATAATTTTCCCTTCACTTTTTATACCTCTACTTATTCATATTTCTATTTTTCTCCTTATATCTCCACTTTCATTTATATATAAATTAATTGTTCATATTTGTTCTCACATATCAAACACATAGATAGATAAATATATAGTTGCACAAACCCTTATAACTCTATCTCAATATACATAATATATAACCACTCAACCATACAATCACATGCAATTCTCCCATTTTTTTCATTTTTACACATATATTTTTTATGCAGAAGCATAAAAATATCAACTTCAAAGTATAAAAATATCATCAAACATGCTACAAAAATCTATAAAAATTGGTATGTACAACTAATAATGAAATTTATGAAGGAAACTAACATGCATAGAATGACAATTAAAATTTACAAGCTCTTTATATTTAGTGTCCAAAAGAAAACTTTTAAGTTCTATTGTTCGAATGTCAGTTTTATTGAGTTTATTATACTCATTAAAATATACAAAATATTACACAACACAAAATACCA
The DNA here is from genome assembly GCA_003013225.1 of Phalaenopsis aphrodite. Lineage (NCBI taxonomy): Eukaryota > Viridiplantae > Streptophyta > Magnoliopsida > Asparagales > Orchidaceae > Phalaenopsis > Phalaenopsis aphrodite. Next base: position 191,850 of record NEWO01000603.1, on the reverse strand, counting down.
AATAAAAATTTAATTCTAAAACATAAAAAATAAATGTTGAAATGTTTGTAAATCTTCATATACATGATTTTATATGAAATTTTATCAAAACAGTTTCCCTAAATTTACAATAAAACAATGAAATTGAAATCTAAAGTTGGGTAATAATAGCCAATCTAAACCAAGTCAATATTTTCAATAGCCCCGATGGGTGAAATTAGTTCTATGCCCTACAAAACTAGTTTATCTCTCTAGAATTCTCTGTTTTCATTCCCTTTCTCTCTTTCTACAAATCTTGGCCAAAGGAAATAAATGCTTGGCAATCCACTACTATAGTACATATATAAACAATAGAAAAACATTAATGTAAGGAAATAAATGCAATTATTAAAATAGTTATATATATATATATATATATATATATATATATATATATATTAAAAAATATTTTATATCTTCAAAATATATGACTCTAAATATTCTAAATTATAGTCAATAAATAAGAAATCATGTTTATAACACACTGATGAAAATGATTCCCAAAACACACATGAGATGGTTCCAAAAATTCCTTTTTATAAGAATTTACTAATCCTCATGAAAGATAAATCTAACAAGAAACCTTTTATTTTCCAAATTATGATAATCATAAAAAATAGATGAAAATATTCTTAAAATAAAATCACAAGTGTTATATAATTTGATAAAGATAATATGTGAATTGTGCATAGAAAAAAATCATATAAGTTATTTGAATAAAATAAGATTTATTTCAATGAGTCAAAATTTGGTCAAAATCAAAAGCACTAAAAAGCATTGAATAATCCAAGCATAAAAATAACTCTAACAACTCAGAAATAATTCTTAAATATGAAATAAATATGTAAGACTTATTGGGTCTCAAAATCATATCACATTTGGTGATCCTAATTACTTTAGGAGGTTATCACAACTTGAAGGTTTAAGAGATCCCCGATAAGGCAAGAAAAAACAAAAACAATCAATTTTGGATCTAAAACATCATTTTTGATAGAATATGTTAAACTATAGTTTACCTCCCATTCTATGCCCTAAGACAACCATAAATTGGACTAACTTTTATCATGTTGGCTATCAAATTATAACTTTATAATTTTTAATATGAAATTTGTGATGATAATATCAAAATAAAACATTGAGATAAGGTGTAACATGCTTTAACATACAATACTGTTCAATATTATGCTTTAATAAATTAGACTACACTATATTACAATGCCTTATGTTCTATTATAGTGTATTGTTATAATTTTTCTTCATTAAACTTTATGACGAGATGCTTAAGGGTGAAGAAAATACCCTATAGGTCCAGATGAAGGAGATCCCCAATAGGTTCAAATAAAGAAGTTGCATTAGTTTGCATTTATTTTTAATATACAACTCTAGTTTTTACTAGAAATTGAGGACTATAGTTGAACTTAGGTGCTACACATCAGAGCCCACTATTAATTTTGTTAGATACTATCACCTTGGTTGTTAAATTATATATATTTTCTCTTATTAAGGCAGGCTTGACTTTATTGCAATGCAACTCTGTGAGATAATAAGTACTCTAACATCCAAAAACATTAAGCAATATGCTATAACAAATTATGTTGTACAGTGTTATGTTGCCCTACAATATGATAGACTGCTTGGTGAATGTGACCCCACAATAAGACTAGATAAACAAACAACATTTATATTTCTTATAGTCTACATTCAATGGTATGCTAAAGAGACTTCCATGAATTCAACTAGATGTCATCATCTTGGTTTTCAAATCCCAAATATTATGAATTCTAGTGTAACAACTTTGGTCCATAACTAAAAAAAACACACCTAAGTTAGACATTAAAGGCTAAATGCACTACTAGAGTACTTACTATGGTCTTAAATTGGGTGTTCAATCATTGAAAATAATTGTTAAAATCTCTGAAAAATCCTTCTATTAGCACTATGAAAGTCTTG
>NEWO01000603.1:177432-189761 GCA_003013225.1 Phalaenopsis aphrodite | reverse complement strand
AGGTTAGGGTGTTTAGGATGTAAGAAATAAAATTTGGGTATAAGATAAGTAAATACATGAAAATGAGGTGCTATGTATGTAAAGTTCAATTTAAATTATTTCTTAAAAAATATATTTTATAATTTCTACCAGCCAAATGATTTTTAAGTCTCCCAAATATGTGGAGGGATCTAAAAAATTCCTATCTGCCTTCCGAAATATAGTTTTTATTTTTAAGGAAAATATCAGCAATAAAAATTAAATTAATTTTTAATTCATCTATCCCAAAATTTTAACTCCCTTTATTACCGAAAAAAATTGCGTACGTAAGACGTACGCAGCGCTGCGTAAGTCAGGGTTATACAGAGGGTACATGACGGTTATATCCTCTATAACCTCCCTATAACCTACATGGAACCTACTTGTACCTTTTATTAAGTTCCACGGTTATGTTTTCATATATTTGTAGGTTACAGGGAGATTACAGACGGTATAACGCATATATAACCCTCCTGTACCCTCTTTATAACCCTGACGTACGCAGCGCTGCGCACGTAATTTTTTTCCCTTTATTACATGCTCCCTAACAATTTCTATATTGCAACATTTCACCCGCATTGATTTAAATTTCATTGTCCATTTAATTTATCGCATAAGATATTTATGAAGTTGTTTGTGACTTAAAATATGTTGATAAAATGAGGCATGGTCTCCTGCCGGCCAAGTTAAATCTGCAATTCCAAATATTATTTATTGTTTTTTAATATATGACATAATGCAAAATTGACCAACTTTTTTATGTCTTATTAAAATGAAATCAACTATCATGACTTTTATTAATCTTGTAAAAGAAAAAAGTTTATAATTTTATACTTATTGATATTTTAAGCCAATATTTAAATTAAGATGATTTACATACAAACCACTCAATTCTTATCGATTTATATATCTAACATCTAAATTTGTGCAAGTTGTTTTGGTCTAGGTTGAGAGTTTTTCTTTGAACCAAGAGGCATTGGGCTCAAAGCCTTGTATATGTGGGGTGCATGCCTTTATGTGTCTGTGTGTAAGAAAGTCATAATAAAGCATCAGCTAAAATTCAATTTTTACATACAAACGATCTTCTTTGTAAATGTGTACACCCATGAGAAGTTTAATGACCTACTAAATACAACCCATCGTTATAAGGATCAGGGAATATCCCTCCAAGAAAAGAGGCTTGTTGTGCTCCTTAAAGTGACACCACGAGTCATCTCGGAAAGAACCTTAAGACCCTTCAATGCTACTAGCACCAAGTGGAATATCGACACAAACTCCTGTAGTGGCTTTTCTGTTAAGGAGAATGAGCTATCTATCAAATTATGATAAAACACACTTGACCCGACACCCTAGTCTACTCTTGGCAACAGGAGTCCCGTTCAAAAGGAGCAATGATTGCCAGTTGGACCAGGAGAACTGACTAACCGAAGGTTCGCAGTTTGGCACACTAAATGCTGAAGTTTGGTCGATTGAAGGTCCGCAGTTGGGCTAACTGAAGGTCTATATTTTGGTTGACTGAAGAACCACTGTCTGGCCGACCAAATAGCCACAACCTAGTTAATCAAAGGACCCTGAGATAGGCTTGTTAAAAACCCTCAATTGGGCCAACCAAATGCTTGAAATTTGGCCGACCAAAAGTCCATAGTCCGGCTGACTCAAGAGCCTCAAAAGAGCTGACCGAAGAACCCAATCTTAGATGGTTAAAAGAAAAGACAACCAAATCAGAGATCTAATTGTATTTTACTTGTCCACTCAATTATTTATTCATGTCATTATTTATGACCTAAATACATAGTAAGATCCTTATTTCTAATATGGGTAAGCAAATAGTTGTAAACTTCATATGAACATTTTTACAGCAAAATGCTAATGAATTATTCAAAATGATCTCGTCTCTCTCTCTCTCTCTCTCTCTCTCTCTCTCTCTCTCTATATATATATATATATATATATATATATATATATATATATATATATATATATATATATATATATATATATATATATATATATATATATATATATATATATATATATATATATCTTTCTTAAACATGCACACACATTATTCCTTTGGTGTGCTTTGCACAATAATCTCAGACTCAACATCCTAAAAGGTGCGGTGAGCATGGAGCATGTAAAAAACAAGAAGAGGAGCACAATTTGAAGAAGAAACACATTTGGGAGATGATCCCGACTTTTACAACAATACTACGAAGTATGTGTGGTTATATTCTCAATTTTCTTTATTTTTATTTCTTCCTTTACAAAAGCGCCAAAAACATGACTCCGAAGCAAATAAGAGTGAAACTATTATATATAAATATTGGGAAACTACAAAAGTATATGTATCATTATCAAGTAATATATGAATTTTTGATTAAGCACTGAATATCGAATCCACAGGGAGAATTAAAATCTTTTAAGAAGAAATTAGATAACAAATTTTACTTTGAAAAATATTTTCACTCAAACTTTAAATGCTATAATAGGAATGAAAGCTTGATTCTTTTTGTTATTTTTGATAATTGAAAATAAAGTAAACAACTAACTAAATGTAACTAGATTTTTGTAAGATGAAATCAATATAAATAAAATATTTTTTTCCTTATCATGAATCATTAACAAGTATAGGAATTCTATTGTGGAAATATTCAAATTGTGTTATGTCAAATAGGAGCAATATTATTCTTTACCCTTACTAGAGATGCTATAAAGAACATTGGTTAATTTAAAGTTTGAATAGTCTTGAAGACGGGCTAGGTAGAGAAGATACTAGCTCTCACTCTAGAGTTCCTTCTTCTCCCTCTACTTAAGGGCTAACATCTCGTATCAAGACCTAAAACAATAAACTGAATTGGGGGCTTTAGTCCGTCACTTTAAAGTCCTCTAACTCTACACCCTTCAAGGTTTATTTCCCTATTTATTCACACTCAACTGTTTAAATTACATTCTCATCCATACAATCTCATGTGATTCTTACCATTAGTTGGTTGAGACAATACAATCTCGGATCTTACATGTTCTCACAACAAATATTAACATGTTAATTGGCCAAATCAAGAAGTAAATGAAGTACAAGAATTAAATCTTCACAACTTATTCTGGCATTAAAGATCAATACTTCACACAACTTCCATTCAACACTTAATTACTTATCATTTTAAGAAAAAAAATAGAGAAAAAAACTCAATGTTCATGAAGAAAATACAACAACACTTAAGTTTAAAAGAAGAAATCTTGTAAACACACAAGAATTCTAAATTAAAATGAAATGTAGTCACAAACATAAAAACTTATTTCAAATTCTTCTCCACCAAACTCTTCAAGTTCCTTTGAATCTCTTCTCTTCCTTTCTCTTACAATACTCTCTACTAGCACACTACTACACCTCCCTTTCTTCTCTCTAGAAGTATCATAATTAGTCTATGAGAGTGCTAGAAAGAAGTCTCAAAGAGAGGGAGCGGCGGTGGCTAATTAAGAGTCTATGATCTTTAATTCAAGTCTTCTTTTATAATTTTCCAAAAGATGCTTTAGTGTCTCTTCAAAATTGTGCCCACATTCAATGAACCTTCTAAGAGTTGCCTCCTTTCAATATTCATTTGAATGTAATTTTGTGTCCATTAAACATAAGCCACGTTTTCACCAAGAGTGCTTCAAACACCCCTTCAAAAATTCAACCAAATCCATTAAATTTTCAAATAACTATCTCTGGTGCATAAACTCAAGGTATTTGGTGCTTAGGTGCGGCTTTCTCTATTTTCTTGATGCTTAAGCGCCAGTCCTGGGTGCTTAGGCGCCATAGTTCTTTTGCACATATTCTTCATTTTTGCTCCAAATTTGATGATTTTTCACTCCATTCACCATTTTTCATCCATTCAACAGTACCTGAAAGAAAAACACAAAAATACCTTCCATTAAAGCACAATATCCTCAAAAATAGGTATAAAAATGTGTACATAAATGCATATATTTAGGTGTATCAAAAGACACCAGAAACATGGACTGCACAAGATAGTTTGTGTAGTAACAAATTCAAGACTTAAGGGACCACATGTTGGGTCAAATGATGGAGTTCACCCAAGCGATGGTTGGAGGAAGGGAGTAAATTTTGAGGAACCAAAGTCACCCAGAGGAAGAACTTTAACCCCAAGGCTACCGAGTGGTCTAGGAGAAGGAAGGAGTCATAGATTCTTAGTATCAGAAAAGTGATGGGTCTATTCCTTCTAACAGACAACAACATGGGTGCACAGAGTCCCTCCCCAGCCACATAATGCACTCTCTTGATAATTTTAACTCTGAACCACCAGAGAGGTTCAAGTTAATTTAACTTGAGTGTTGCCACACCAGAGAATTCTAACTTATCCAATAAAATCATGTCATTTGGGTTGCTTGTTTGACTGCTAAATATTACCAACATAATGAAGTGTTGTCTTTTCTTCACAAAGCTGAGGAATTCAGCCCTCAGGAGGTTCAATGGGTTACCTATTGGGGTAATCATATCCTTTATTGATTTTAAGAGGTTGTTCATGGCTCAATTTGTCAGCGCATAAAAGTCACAAAAAAGTTCACAAGCTTTGTGACAAGACAAGCATGGGGCAGCATGAGAGCCTGCGCTCACATATTGCTCAATTTTAGAAGGAGATGTTGAAAGTATGAAACTAGTAGCCCAAAAAGGCACATGATACATTAACCCAATGGTCAAGGGAGGAAAGATTCATATATGACCTTAGCTTAGTGGAGTCACAGAACTTAACTAAACTGCTAGACATGACCAATAAACACATCAATCTTAAGAAAAATGTCCTCAACCTCTATTACAAATAAAAATCATCTGATCATAATATGTAGAAGAGAAACCAAAAAAATAATGAGCTAAGTCAAATGAAGTATTGACATTCACCAATCCATCCCAAGAATGGGGATAGTTGACTGCTCTAAGGATATAAGGGGAAAGACCGAAACCACTAATGTAGTGGATAGTAGAGACACACTAACTATAGGCTGTCTATATATCATGAGTAGTCTAAGAAAAAACAAGGGACACTAAGGAACATGCCCTTAAGAGTGTCATTGGAGTTAGTAGAAGCCATGCAAAAACAAGAATACTTCAAGAAAGTGTCCGCCATGAGAGCCATAACATTCCTTGGAGACCATAAGAAGTATGGAGCATATCATTGAGACCACAACCCGACAAAGAGGAAAGTTGAAACCTCTAGAGTCCAATTGAGGAGTTAATCAAAGCATAGAAGCTCAAAGTGTTTGTGCACCTATGGTTGAAGAAATCTAGGATGAACCTATAAGGGCTAATGCCATTCATATTTTTGGACATGTTCCAGTTATCTTGGAAGGAGTTAAAGAAACCTCAAAATGTGCTAGACAAAAAAAAGCTTTGGATGGGTGTCCTATTTTTGGCCACCGTTGTGCCCAAGCATAACACTCATCCACCACTCAGATTCACTGATGCAGTGGAACCCTTATAATAATGTCATTGTCATCACTGCCATGATTATAAACTACTAGATTGGTAGTATCTTGGTCGATACTGCTAGTTGAATGAACATTTTCATCAAACTGGTATTAGACAAGACTAACCTTCTGTCCGACCAGTTAGTGGCACCAACTTGACCACTCTTTGGATTCTCCATGAAAAGATAGGAAGCTCTTAGAGTGATATAATTATCAGTCAACTAAGGAGAGGTGATAAAAATTTCTTACATATGGAGAGTTTTCTAGTAGTGGACTTGTCACCAGCAAATAATGCAATCTTCAGCTACCCACACTTAAAATATTACAAGGTCTTTGTCTCTACTTATCAAATAGTAGTGAAGTTTCTGTGTGGCAATGAGGAGATCACCGTGCAAGTAAATCTATATTAGTAACAGAACTACTATTTTTGGGTGGTTAAAAGTATGGAGCAGGAGCCTCTCAATCACTTACATCGAAGGGAAGGGGGTCCCGTGACCGATGAGACTATCCTAGAATTATCAGTGACTAAAGGGGATCCATATTAGTTTTTTTCTAATCAGTTAATCTTTTAAAGCTCACTTGGAGCATCATGACATCTTCACCTAGTCAACAAAGGAGATGCATGACATACTGCTGGATGTCCCCTGCCACTGGCTGAATGTTAATCCAGCCATTGGATCCTTTCAAATTGTCAATAGGATTCTAGTGAGGCCGATCTGAGAGGGGTGCTAAAACTTAAGGAAGAAGGCCAATGATAAGTGGAGGATGTGCTTCAACTTTGCCAACCTGAACTCTACTTACCCTAGAAACAACCACTCTCTACCAGACATTGATGAATTGGTAGATTCAACAATTAAATACTCAGTGATGTGCTTTTTGGATGTTTTCTCTGGTTACCACTAGATAAAGATGCACACAGCGGATGTAGAAAACACTATTTTTATTACAAGTGAAGGTGTATTTTTATACAATTTAATGTTTTTTGGGCTTAAAAGGCTGAGACCACATATCAGCTCCTCATGGATGTATTTTTTCTAATATATATATATATATATATATATATATATATATATATATATATATATATATATATATATATATATATATATATATATATATATATATATATATATATATATATATATATATATTGATGTGTATGTCAGTGATGTGCTATATAAGAGTCATTCTACCAAACAACATATACGTGACTTAAGGGAAATAATTGAAACCCTTAAGAAAATTAACATGAGGTTGAATACACCTAAGTGCAAATTCAAAGCTGCTAATGGCAAATTTGTTAGCTACCATCTATCTCCAATGGAAATTAAAGCCAACCCCAAAAAGAATACAGATATTGTTGAACATGGCTTTGCTTCAAACAACCACAGAAGTCCAAAAGTTGACCTGTCGACCAAGTTTAAGCAGTTTCACCTCTAAAGCATGAGAGAAACGGGAAATATTTTTTGAAATGCTTAGAAAGACCAAAAACTTAGAATTGTAAATGAGTGTGAGGAGGCATTCAAGAAGTTAAAGGATTCTTTGGTAACACTACCATTATTATAAAGTTTGACTCTAAAGGAAGGGGCTCTCTTTGTACTTGAGAGTTGAACCTGAGGCCATCAATTCTTTGTTGATTCATGAGGAGTTGGGGAAACAATTCACAGTATACTACACAAATAAGATTCTTTAGGACACCAAACTAATAACCCAATTATGAAAAAATTAACTTTCGCTATGTTTATGTCAACTCGCTTGCTCAGACCATGCTTCCAAATGCATCTCATCTGGGTAATCACTGACCATCTGTTAAAATTTGTCCTCACTTAGTCGGAGCACTCTAGTTTATTTTTTACGTGGGAAGTAGGGATAAGAGAATTTGAAATCTTCTACATCCCCCAGACAACCATCAAATCTCAAGAAGTAACAAATTTCTTAACATACTTCTTATAACCATGCTTATCGAGCAAGGGACCAACACTAACTGAATGACATGGATCTTGTACATTGATGAAGGTATAAATAGTTTGATTCTAGAACATGTCTACCATTTGATAGTCATTGAGTTTAAGGTCACCAATAATCAGGTGGACTATGAATCCTTGATTGTTAGGTTGCGCCTAGCCTACGATTTGAGCACCACGAACCTACACATGAATTCACTCTCAAATGGTAATGAACTAAGTGAATGGAGAATTTGAAGCCAGAGGTGAAGTGATGGCTAGGTACTTTAGCAATGCCAAGGCCAAAATTTTGAAGTTTGTTGATTTCATAATAAAAACTTCACTGTGGAGAACAATTAGATGATTGATCTCCTCTCCAAGTGCATCTTCTTGGGGGGGTAGGAAACCCCATAAATGTTATCACAATAAACCATTGAAGAACTAGAGGTAATGGAGGTAGAGATCAAAGAAAAAAAGAATTTGAGTGGATCCTTACATCCACTTCCTAAAAACAAACAAAATAGCAAAATAAATCACTGATCCAAAGAGGTTCAAGTGTAAGGCTACCCAACACTTACTGATTAAAAAAACAATTATTATGTAGTGAACTTCTTGACATTATCTAAGATTTTATACAAGAGTAAAAAAAAAGAAGTTATCTTATGGGAGATATATTCAGGAGAGTATAGAATTCATTTTGAAGGAAAGACCCGGACACAAAATATTTGATGATAATGATACTTCTGTTCAACACTCCAAAAATATGTAAACAAATTTTCAAAGAGGTACAAGCAATATCAGAAGTATGCATCATTACAGAACCAGCTGACCCAAACGTTGTAGTTGATTGTCCGTTTTTGGAATTTTGTCATTTAGAGAATCAACATCCTTGGTCATATCTGCTATCAAAAGGCTAGTGTATGTTTCTCCTAGTCACATGGATTATTTCACCAAGTGGATTAAAGTGAAGCCACTCGCTCACATAATAATGGAGGTTATTTAGAATTTCATCAGGACAAACCTCATCTATAGGCATGGACTACCACTTATCCTAATCACACACAACATAACTCATTTTGCAGACAATGGTGTGAAAAAATTCTACTAGAGCCAGAGAATCAACCTAAATTTTTTCCCAGTACACCATCGATAGATCTACAAATAGGTCAAAGCTGCTAATAAAATAATCTTGAACTTGCTAAAAAATAAATTCAAAGGAGCCAAGAGGAAGTCAGTCAATGTCTTACCATCCATTCTCTGGGTGACTCATATGACACTGTCAACCACTACAGAGAAAATAACGTTAATGTTATACCAAGGAATTGAAGTTATTTTGCTATAAAATGCAATCACTACAATCAACGGTTGGTAAATTTTCCAGCTTTCAATGACTTGACAGAGTGGTAGGAAGTGAATAAAGAAGGTGTAGCACTCACATTGAATTTGATCGAGGTGATCCATGCCAACTCAACTCTCCACCAGGAGGAAAAGAGAACTACTACTATAACAAGCATGTCTGAGAGCATACCTTTATGATTGGATAACTCTTATTGAATAAGGATGACTCGACCACATGCAAGGTAGTCAGCAAGCTGAACTAGACATGGGATAGACCTCTTTTTGTTGACCAAAGGGTCGACCCTAGGACATACAAAAGACCTAAACCAGCAAAGAAATCGCTCGATCCAGATCATAGATGGCCTCAAACATTTCTTTACTTAGATTTTTTTTGTATCACCATATAAAATCTTAATAAAAGGAAGTGGTTTTCTTCCATGTCCTTATAATTTTTTATTATATTGGTAATTGCATGTAAGGTCTCTAATGATGTTTGAGAATCATTTAATTTTCGTAATGAATTTTTGTTAATTACTTGAGGTGTTTGAGAAATTTTTTTTTTCCAAAATGGTCTAATTTCTTAGATATTGTAGCAACTTGAGATGTCAAAATGAAAATAGCATCATTATCATGAATATTGGTTACTCTCTTATGATTTACCCTTTCTAAGGGCCATTGAAAATTGTTAGTAGCCATTTCTTCAATTAAAGCATAAGCTTCATTAAATGAATTTGATATTAATAAACCTCCAGCAGCAACAAAAATTATAAATCCAAGATATCCTACTAACCCATTATAAAATGTTTGAATAATTAACCAGTCTGGTAATTCTTGATGTGGACACTTTCTGGGGAGTTCCTTAAATAGTTCCCAACCATCGTAAATTAACTCCCCTTCATACTGAGTAAATGAAATAATATCATTTCTAAGCTTAGCTGGTTTTCGAAGGTGGAAAATACATAACTAAGAATTTCTGTGCTAATTCCCCACAAGTTTTAATAAATCCTAGTGCAAATGAATTTAAACACATCTTATCTTTATCCCTTAAGGAAAAAGAAAAAGTCTAAGTCTAATAACATCATTTGATACACCATCATATTTAAATGTAGCACACAATTATAGAGAACTTGCTAAATGTAAATTTGGATCATCAGATGGTGTTCCCCCAAACTGATTATTTTGCACCATTTGTATAATAGTAGGTTTAAGTTCGAACGAGTTAGCCAATACAATAGGGGTTTGTATACTTAAGTGAATTTCATCTATTTTAGGGTTTGTGTAATCCCATAAAGGTCTTTGTACATTATGATGTTCATTTTTAGCATTTTGATTTACAAAATTGTTATGTGAGTGTTGATCACGTATTAGAAATTATGAAGTTCGTTTTTCTTTCAAATTTTCTTATGGTTCACTCTAATTCAAAAACATAACGCACTAAACCCTCAGATCCCTGACCAAAGGAAAATATGTTGAGATTTTCATACCTCTTTTATAATGTTTTTAATGATATTGCACTTTAAAGAAAGGTATTTTTGATGTTTTGTTGCAGGAATGATAAATTAGGGTCAATGGAGCAAGAAGATGCAAAAAAGTGCGAAATTGGAGCAAAAAGGTGCGAAATTGGAGCAAAAAGGACCAAAATGTGGAAAATTGCACTAGGGCGCCGACGGCGCTCTTGAGGCCACCGACGGTGAGAATTTCTCAAGGCTACAGGATAAATTCTCCAAAAGGTCGTCGACAGCGCCATCGAGGCCGCCGACGGCGGGATCGACGGTTAGGTGACACGTACAATGGATAAGGCCGGATTTTAGAGGGGTGCATAAGCAACTCTTGGGAAAACTCATCCATATATTTAAAGAGAACATTTTTGGCCAAAAATAGAAAGAGGATAGAGAGTATAGAGAGGAGAAAGGGGAGAAAAAGAGAAGAGGAACAGACTTTTGGAGACCTGGAGGTTAGATAGGTTCCATTTGAGTTTGCTAGAGCGTGTAATTGTGAGGAATTCTTTGAGAAATTGTAAGAGTGGAGGGAAAGTGAGAGATTTCCTCCTCCTTGCTACTTCAAAGAGGAATTCTGTGTACTGTAAAGAAAGGAAGAGATTCAGAGGAACTTCAAGGAGTGTTCTTGGGGAGAAATTTAGAGATAAGTTATTTACTTTTTATAGTTTGTATGGCTTTTACTTCATTTATGAATTCCAAGTTGTGTTGTGCTTTCCCCATGAGTTCTGAGTAGTTTTCTCTATCTTTCTCCTTGTTTTTAGATATGTGAAAAGGTGATTTGAATTGGTGAAGCCATGAAAATGTTTAAGAAATTGTGATGAACTTTTCACTTCGATCTTCATTTACTTTCAATCAGGCCAATTGAATTGTTAAAATATGTTGAGTTTTACAACTAAAGTGAAGATTACATCCAAGATTCAGGAAGATCAAAGCCCTTGGAAGTGGGTGCAAATAAATAGAGAAATATTACTATCGGGCGTAGAATTAGAGATTTTAGAGTGACAGACTAAAATCCCCAATTCGGTCTTATCGTTTAGGTGCTGATGTGTATATGTTAGCCCTCAGGTGAGGGGAACGTGGGAGCTCTGAAGTGAGAGCCGGTATCCTCCCAGCCTAGCCGCAGAATAAGTAACCAAGCATAGGATTAGTCAATGTTCTTTATGCCTGGACCAAACAGTAAGGAATAGGTATGCTCCTATTTGACACAATATAATTGAACTAATTCATTTTATCCATTCACTATAATTTCTTGGCAAGGAGAAGGATGCTTTCTTATATATTGAATATCACTATTAAACGTTATTCTCTATCCTTAATTACTATCCAAAATTATGTACTTATTTCAATTGCTTATTAGTGACAGATAAGCAACTTGAGTGTTGTTTTAGTTGAAGTATTACTTTTTTTTAAATCTTAGTCCGTAGTATTCAATTTCTCCCTGTGGGATCGATATCTAGGACTCCATTAGAGCCCTATATTACTTGAGTGATACGTATACTTGCGTTGACAATCGACCTTAACATTATTGAATATTATATCTATACATCTTTATTAAATCAAATATATATATAAAGTCTCAGTCAAGTTTTTGGCATCGTTGCTGGAATTTAAATCTTCTAGTATCGTCATCAAATTCTTGTAATTGTTGATTTACAAAAAGGTCGGTTAAGTTTTTGGCGTCGTTGTCGGGGAGAATTTTAGGAGTAACAGACATATTAGAATTACTAAAAAGTTTTTACTTAAATTGCAACGTATCTATATATCTATATATCTATATATTTATATTTAATTATCTTTTACCATACTATTCAGAATTAGAACGAACTGTTAGAAGAATTAGAAAATTGAAAAGAAAACATAAAAATTGTGATACAATGGAAAACATTATGAATGAACACCAACCTAGACCCTTAAGAGATTATGCAAATCCTACAGCAGATGAAATTCACTTATCTATCCAAAATCCTGATGTAGCTGCTAATTCATTTGAGCTTAAACCTGCTATTATCCAAATGGTACAAAACAATCAATTTGGAGGTACACCAAATGAAGATCCTAACTT
>NEWO01000603.1:153291-171785 GCA_003013225.1 Phalaenopsis aphrodite | reverse complement strand
CTAGTTTATAGTAGTATTAAGCTCTACTACTCTTATTTACCCTTCAAATATCTTAAAAATTGGATCCATAAAGAAAAATTGCGACGCATTCGGACCAGAGCGAAACTGTGAAAGTTTTGCCTTGGGCGCCGATGGTGCCCTCAACGGTGCCGACGGAGGGATTTTCCCGAGAGTCCAGCAAAAATTAATACATAAGCGCGCTGACGGCGCCCTCGACGCCGCCAACGGCGAGACCGGTAAGAAGCAATTTCTTGTGTCTGATGAGCGGTTTTTGACAGTTTTTGGGTGGGAATAGTCTTTTTAAACTCAAAAATTTAAACTTCAGTTCATATTTCCTCCCCAAAAATGTAGAAAAACTCTGTCAATTTCATTCCTATGGCGTCCAATTCCTTTGATAATCCCAGAATGCGAGTTTTCAATCGGCGAAAGTTCATTAGTGCGGAAGCGCAGCGAATCTTCAACAAGTTGCCGATGAAGAAAAAATTAATCAAGGAACGAGGATTCATGAATCGTAGATTGAATAATCCCACAATGGATATTGAAGAAACAATAGTACGGCAAAGATGGGAAGTGTTGTGCTACACTACTACCGCAGTGGTAGTTCCTGTGGTAAAAGAATTTTATGCGAATATACATGGAATTAACCAAGGAGTTTTTTATGTGCGAGGGAGATAGATTACTTTCACTCCTTCAAGAATCAACGAGTTATATATGATAGAGAATGTTCCTGTCTGCCACTATTCCAATTTCCTCCCAACGAGAGACTAGATGAATGAAATTTACCATTATTTGACGGGTGAAACTGATGATTGGGAAATGCGAGAGAACGAGTATGTTAGTTTTTCTTCAACACTTTTGAATCCCATCTCTAAACACTGGCACTTCTTCATTTCTTTGAAACTGTTACCGATAATGAAGGTTGATAAAGTTTCTAAAGAAAGTGTCATTCTGAATTACTGCATCCAAAGGGGACTGCCGATCGATATTGGATCTATAATTGTGAAGTTAGTCTTAGACCTGATCGTTCACGGATCAACTTATGAGCTTAGACACCCTTCAACAATTTTCTCACTTTGCAGCCAGTCCCAAGTATCCTATGAAAACTGGGAAAAGGTACTGCTACCTTGGAAACCTTTGGATCCAACTGAAAGATTCCCATCATTTGAAGATGAAAATGACATGGCTATGATAGTTGATCAATCTTCTTAGAATTCTCTGCTAGTACAACCCTTAGTCCCTGATAAGTCTTTGGTGATCCTGCGCCGAATCAAGAAATTGGAAAAGGAGGTACAAAATGTGATGAATACAATTAATAATATATCTGATTTCTTCAATCATTTAGACTGGAGGATTAAAGAACATTTTGATTATTCGGGACGTTTAGAAGATAGCTTGATACGTCTGATGAAGAGGATGAAATTAATTGAGGAAGATTCAACTGAAGAATTTTCTTTCTGACCCTTCTACAACCTTCATTCATGTGCAATCAATGGGAGATCTCAGAGGAGACATGAGCACAGAATCTGACGAGTAGCAGTTATATGTTACATTTATGTTTGTGTGTTTAGATTTGAACTTTATAGTTACTTTGCTTTAGAATTATGCTTAAAGATCTCTGTATAGTTGAGACTAAGCATAAGATGTTTTGTTTTCAGCGTTTTGAGTGTTCTGGCTTGGATTGCGACGCTGAATTTATGTATTGAGGTTGAGAAAATACCTAATTTAGGTGTGTTATGTAACATTTATTGTATCCCTTGGAATTTATATATAAATGTGATGTTATGTTTTGTGAATGTTTGTATGTGTTAAGTACATCATTTAACTATTCAAAATTATGTTTATAAAGATTAAACGGATGTCGTTTAGGCTTAGAATTGATCAAAATCGTAAAAATACGGAATTTGGACAAAATCAATAGAGTCCGTCGACGGCGCCCTCGACGCCACCGACGGCGGGAATTTCCCGAGACTTAGGTTCAAAAACATAATAGAGTGCGCTGACGGCGCCATCAACCCCACCATCGGCGAGATCGCGGATATACCTCTTTAACCGTGATTTTGACCGGTCAACCTCGACTATTCATCATTCCCTTCCTCTTAAAAACACCATTTTTGAATTAGAGCTTGATAGATCATGGATTGGGAGACGATTTCAAGGCTGTTTGATATCAGATTTGATCTTCTTTAGGTAAGAGTTTTACTCCAAGCTAAATATATTTGATTTTCACCATGTATTTCTTCCACATTGAGGAAACCCAAAAATTTGAAAATGTGAAGAAAATATTGGAAGAAATTCATGGATCTAAATGTTGAACTCTTTGAATTACCATTGGGAGCCATTACTTACATATTAGAAGTAATTTTTGGAAATTTTCTTTGATTGATTAGATTGAAAATGGCTCCACGTCAAAAGAGAAGAGTTGAGTTCGAAAATTCACGCTTCGTTAATGTGATGGCTCAAACTTGATTCACTTCGATACTTCAAGGAAAAAAATGTATTCAAGATCGAGTTTTTGAGAATCCGGGAGGAGAAATTGAATAGGTTATTGCAGAGCGGAGGTGGGAAAAATTTTGTTACACCACCAATAAAGCCGATGCAAATGTGGTGAAAGAGTTCTACGCCAATGTAATTTATGTTGAAGATGGAATCGTGCAAGTGCGTAGACTTCCTGTGGAATTTACCGTCGCCCGCATTAACACTTTTTATGAAGACCCCTGATTCTTACATCTGCCACTATGAATCGTTTACTACGATGGAAGAACCCCTCAATAATGTGATTAACTTTCTCATTGATGGGAAAGGAACGTGGAAGATAAAGCAGCGAGAACGGGTAAACTTTTCTGCTTCCATGTTAAATGTCACCTTTAAGGCGTGGCACTATTTCATTTCCTCTACTCTGTTACCGACTTACCACCATAGTGAGGTAACTAGAGATAGAGTTATTCTGAATTTCTGTATTCAGAATAACAAAACTATAAATGTGGGGAAGATTATTTTCAAGAATATATTGACTACGACAATGAGTGAGACTAGTGGAGGTCTAGGACATCCTGGACTTATTTATGCACTTTGCCAACTTTCTGGAGTGGAAGCTGGAGAGGAAGAGTGGGTTCACCCTTTGAAACTCATTAGTAAATCAAATCTAAAAACTTATGTATCCTATGAGAAATGGAGAACTGAAAGTAGGAGTCAGGAACATTCTACTAGTAGAGGCGTTCCCTCTACAAGTTATGACCCTCCTCCTCCTTCTAGCTCCCCTACCTTAGCAGATTTGATGAATGAGTTGACCTTGCAGCGGAAAAGCATAGATTTGATAAATGAGAGGATCGAAGGTTTAGAACGCCGATATGATTATGATAGTGAGTATCTACAGAGGCATTCTGATTTTGAAATAGCCTATTATGATGCTCAGGCCCGACACTACAGAGGAGAGCCTGCTGTTACATGTCCTGAATGCCCCCGATATACTTAATATCAACCCGATCCACCTGCTGATCAAGGCGACGACGAAATAGTTTGAGATTTTGATATTTAGGATAAGATTGATATACTTATGTTTGTATTTTTATTTTTTTTTATGTTATGTAATCTTTTTATGAGAAAAAGGAATGAGTATGTAATTGGACTTTTATTTAGTGTATTTTGTGGATTGTAATGTGATGTAATGTTTATTTTCATTTTAGTATTTTTGTTTAGTATCGTGATTGTGTTAGGAAATGTTGTGTTTGTTTTAGTTGTACACTTGTTTCAAAGTTTTATTTCCTAGAAATTCCTCTAATGATTTATATGTGTAGAAAGCTCCTAATATTTCAGACTAGGTGAAGTTAAAATTGGAGAAGGCCTGCAAAAATTTTAGAATGATAAAGATGCCTACAATACTGAGGTATGAATTATATTTATAGTATTTTCTTTTCACCTTTATTTTATATTTAAAAACTTAAGTTTGGGGG
Organism: Phalaenopsis aphrodite; assembly: GCA_003013225.1. Lineage (NCBI taxonomy): Eukaryota > Viridiplantae > Streptophyta > Magnoliopsida > Asparagales > Orchidaceae > Phalaenopsis > Phalaenopsis aphrodite. Next base: position 167,835 of record NEWO01000603.1, on the reverse strand, counting down.
AGGGAAGAAAAAGATTAACTATTAGATGTCCTCTATTTCAATATTTTCAAAAATCATTTATATGATTTTATGTAGTAAATTTAATTCAGGTAACTATATTTTTTTAACTATTTAAATATTATGGTAGATTTAAAGAAATATTTTTATAAAGAAAATTAATTTTGTAACTTAAGATATTTAGTATAAGAGAATAAGATTATAGTTAACTATTTAAAGTAAAGGAAACTATATTTTAAAGTAGTAAGAATCTGGAATTTCAACTGAGATGAAAAAATTGGATCTCAATGATGTAAAAGCTATGAAATACTTATAAGGTAAGAAATGCTTTGAGTTTCAAATTTAGGGAAGGAAAAGTGAAGTTCAAAATCATTAAAGGTTATCCAGATATAGTAATCATCACTTGAAAAAAAAGGAAAAAGAAAGGATTGAAAATAATCCCAGAAAAGAAAAGAAAAATATATAGGATTGAAAGCAATCCAAATGAAAAAAAAAATGAAAGAAAAAAGAAGAAAAAAATGAAAGTGAGGAGAAGCTTGAGGAGATGCCAAGTCAAAAATTGGCTTCACTGGACCTACCTAAAGGGAGAACTTAAATACATTCCTGAATTTATATTTGTAGAATAGATATTTTTACTAATAGAGTTCTCATGAAGTTCTTATCTTTTGGATATTCTAGTGACTTAATATTGCAATTTATAGTCATTTTTGAAATAAATAGAAAGCTAGAACTCTTAAAATTTGATGACTAGATAATCTGATAGATACAGAGTTAATTCAATTACTTGAATTTTTTTTAAAAATCTCACTATGATATTTATCTAAATCAAACTTATAGTGTTTCTGAATTAAAATATTACTGTAGTAGATTATAACTTTTATTTAGTACTAAAATTACTTGAGGACAAGTAATAGTTATGTTTGGGGGATTTTGACCAAAGGAAAATATGTTGAGATTTTCATACCTCTTTTATATTATTTTTAATGATATTACACTTTAAAGAAAGATATTTTTGATGTTTTGTTGCAGGAATGATGAATTAGGGTCAATGGAGCAAAAAGATGCAAAAAGGAGCGAATTTGGAGCAAAAAGGACCAAAATGTGGAAAATTGCACTAGGGCGCTGACAGCGCCCTCGAGGCTGTCGACGGCGAGAATTTTCTGAGGCTACACGACAAATTCTCTAGAAGGCCGCCGACGACGCCATTGAGGTTGCTGACGGTGGGATCGACGGTTAGGTGACATGTACAATTGATAAGGCCGGATTTTGGAGGGGTGCGTAAGCAACTCTTGGGAAAGCTCATCCATATCTTGTAGATGTTAGCCCTCAGGTGAGGGGAAGGTGGGAGCTCCAAAGTGAGAGCCGACATCCTCCCAGCCTAGCCGCAGAATCAGTAACCAAGCATAGGATTAGTCAATGTTCTTTATGCCTGGAACAAAGGGTAAAGAACAGGTATGCTCCTATTTGGCACAATATAATTGAACTAATTCATTTTATCCATTTACTATAATTTCTTGGCAAGGAGAAAGATGTTTTCTTATATATTTAATATCACAATTAAACGTTATTCTCTATCCTTAGTTACTATCTAAAATTATCTACTTATTTCAATTGTCTATTAGTGACAAATAAGCAACTTGAGCGTTGTTGTAGTTGAAGTATTACTTTTTATTAAATCTTAGTCCGTAGTATTCTATTTCTCCGTGTGGGATCGATATCTAGGACTCCATAAGAGCCCTATATTACTTGAGCGATACGTATACTTGCGTTGACAATCGAAATCAAATATATATATATAAAGTCGCAATCAAGTTTTTGGCATCGTTGCTGGAATTTAAATCTTCTAGTAGCATCATCAAATTCTTGTAATTGTTGATTTATAAAAAGGTCGATCAATCCCCAACTCTGGATGCAAAAGGTAAATTTCAGAAAATAAACTACTTAAAATATCTAAATTATATATATATATATATATATATATATATATATATATATATATATATATATATATATATATATNTATATATATATATATATATATATATATATATATATATATATATATATATATATATATATATATATATATATATATATATATATATTATTTTTCAGGTTTTGCAAATTTTTCAATGTTTTATAATTTTCAAAAATGAATAAGTACTATAATTAATTTTTAATTTTTCTAAACTAAATCAATAGTTCAAATAAAGTTTTTAAGTTAAAGATTTTTGTCACGATCCTCGGCAACAACTCCAAAAACTTGACTAGACTCATAATTACAGAGATATTTATGTTCCAGAAAAAAACTTGACCCAATAGTGACTAGTGAGAACATATGCAATGTTATAAGATTTAGAGTAATTGTTTTAACACATCGTTTCAAGTAAAATGAAATTTATTTAGAAACCCTAGTATCGATCCCATAGGAAAAGTGGTAACTTTATGTATTTAACTAAGAAAAACCTTTACTTTAAATAAGAGAATATAATTAAGGAAAATATGAAATAAATTCTGGTATGAAATAAACTTTACTAATTCCTGTAAGTGCAAATTAAAAGTAAATGCAGAGTTTCAAAAATAGCTAAAATTAGAAAGTTGAAGATATGTAAAGAGATTTTCCCCATGCAAATAATTCATAATCATTATAGGATTGCAAATGTTTAGAGGTTTAACTGATGAATTGTAACAAATAGGAGCATACATATTCTTTGTCTCTTCCAATCATAAAGAACCTTATCTAATATAAAGTTGGAGTCGGCATGTATATTAGTTCTGGGGAAGTTCTCTCCTTTCACCTCTACACTACCAATTGTGCCCCTCTTTAGGATCTGCCAGTGACCCTTAGTTCCAACTATAGACCAAATTGATAAAAGAATCAAGCCTGTCACCCTAGAAACATCAATTTTACGCCCATCAAATCTTATATTTGCACTCCCCTTGGACGATTTCCATGGCTTTTTACAAATTGAAATGTGGTATTCAGTAGTTGGTGAAATCTTAGCCCTCTTAGGTCATTAAGTTTCTCAACAAATTTTTACAATACATGTGACTAGTTTTGTAAAGTAAATGAAGAACCTGTGAAAATACCATCACAAATTTTTGGAATAAAAGAAGTTCTAAGCAAATTAAATCCACCACATGATTATTTCTCATTGTAAGGAGAAAAAAGAAAACTACTCAAAATTCATAGGGATAACAAAATAAAATATATTTTTAAAACTCAAATTCAAAATACAAAACTTAAAGAAAACATAAGAAAATATATTTATAAAACTCAAATAAAAAGTACAAAACTTAAAGAAAAGATACAAATACTCATCTCAAATGTTTCCCCAAGCACTCTTCTGAAGTTCTCTGACTTCTCTGACTCCAATAGAGTCTTAAAAGACTCATAATACTCTAGAAATTACAAAGACTCGCAAAACCTCACTAAGGTGGCCGCCCACCCTATATGGGTGCCTCCCTTTCTCAAAACAACTCCAAGACTCTCTTCATTTCATCCATAATTAATCCTTATATATATGACATCGAAAATCACTAAGGGTTGGTTTAGACATCTCTTCAAAATTTATCCATATTCAATGAATATGAGTGTAACAGTCTTTTGGCCTAGGTTCCCAATTGTCATACCTAGGAACTAGAATTGAATTCCACATTGCACCCAGGCCTCAGATTCTAACGTCTTGGCATCAGTTCAAATTTTTTTTGTAAATATCTTGATTTGGCCCATTTTGCTTCTTTTTTATGTATTTTTTTCTCTTTTTTTCTCTTAATCCCTTTTTCTTGCACCTGCAACCAAAACACACAAAATGCATTTCATTAAAGCATAATATCCTAAAAAATGGGTATAAAATGTGCATATAAAATAGGTAATTTTAAGGTGCATCACTACCCACAGAGTTTATTATGAGCTTCTCATTGTGATGGCTCCATGTTTAAGATTTTATGGTTTTATAATTTAGTGTCGTGTTTTGTTTTTTATGTTTAAGAGTTTTGTGGAAATTTTAACTTAAGTTAAGTGACACCGGTTAAGATCCAACAAATCCATCATTCCAGCATCACTATTTTCTTTTGAGTTTACTTAGTTTAAACAAGTTGTTAAGCTAATTTAAACTGGAGAATCCTCATTAGCAACCGTAGGTTACCTCATCTGAGAAATCCTCGTAAACCCTAAAGAAGTAGATTAAGTGTGTTCAAGAGGTTTAAAAGTGTGTTAATATTTTTGAAAGTATAATTTTGTTGTCTTTATTTTGCAAGTAAAGTGTACATGGAAAAGTAAAGAGACAGTGGAGAAACGTTGTAAAGACCGCAGTAAATAAACTGTAATACATACCTAGGCCTCTGCTACCGCTGCATGGTTAGTATCATAAAATATAGTATAGTTGCAGTAAATTTAAGTAAATTGAGAGAAAAAGAAAGCAAGAAAAGCAATAATATCTTGTTCGAAGAAGTCAAAAATAACTTTTAGGAAAGCATGAGCAAGTAAAATAAACCTGTAGTCACATATGAAAGACTAGGACTAAGTGTAAGACATTGGTGAAGGCGGGGGCTCAAAGCTAGAAAGTGTGGTTTATAACTCCAACTTCAGATAAAAGCCAACAACCCAACAGTCTAAGCAAGGTAATCCCTAACCTTGATCAAAGTGATTAGTCATGGAACTTCATAGGTTTTTATAAAAAATTCTTTAGTTTAATGCATGTAGAATTCACTTTAGCAAGCAAAAGTAATCATGTTTCAAAAAATGATTTTTTTTTGTCATCTTATATTATAAGTATAGATTTTTTTTGTAAATTAATATATTCCACATGCTAATTACTTTAATCAAACCTGGACTATCAACAACCTAAGAGTGTTAGGGGTAACTTTTACCAAAAGCTGATGAATATTATCATTGATCCTATCCTCTTTCCTGAACGATCCTTAAGGTAGAAGATGTCATTCCAAATATCGCTTTATATTCATTTCGTAGCACATGCATTATCGTCATCACCTCAGCCACATAGAACTCAGTCTTACACAAGTTTGATGATCCATATGTGGAAAACCATTCCTAGTTGCTCACAAGGATTTAAATACCTTATTCAAGTCTCAAATTCTTGAGTGTTGGGTTATAAATGTAGAATAAGTAGTGTAGGTTACTTTTATCAGAAATGTAGATTAACGGGTCCGGGGGCATATCTTGTTAGGTACCTAAAATTTTGTGGTTCTTCAACAAAAAATTGTTGGGTCCCTAAAATTGTGCTTTCAAATACCACAAAATATTTATAATTACTAATAAAAATTATATGCTTCTGATTTGTTTGGGGCAACTGCAACTAAGTGAAACTGTTGAATAATAATCTGATGTTTTAAAAGTTGCAGTAGCTATTATAATTTTTTTAAGACTCTGTTTGGGGCAGCGTATCCGTTGCGGCGGTGTTTTGAAAACGTCGTCTCACCATTTCGAAACTGCGTTTGAGCTGCTTATCCAAAAACCCAGTTGATTTTTTCTACTAAACGCGGAATGCAAGTCGAACCTGTAGTTCGCGTTTCAAGATAAGCGACTTATTTGGATAAGCAAGAGCTCCCCAAATATACCTTAAGTCGGACTACAACTAGAAAGTTGTCACCGCACCTAACCAGAAGTGATAGGGAAAAACATATCGCTTTATATTCATTTCTTAGCACACGCATTATCGTCATCACCTCAGCCACATAGAACTCAGTCTTACACAAGTTTGATGATCCATATGTGGAAAACTATTCCTAGTTGCTCACAAGGATTTAAATACCTTATTCAAGTCTCAAATTCTTGAGTGTTAGGTTATAAATGTAGAATAAGTAGTGTAGGTTATTTTTATCAGAAATGTAGATTAACGGGTCCCGGGGCATATCTTGTTGGGTCCCTAAAATTTTTGGGTTCTTCAACAAAAAAATAATGAGTTAAGATGTCCTCCAAAATGTCCAAAAGATTGCAAAAGTTTCGGGGCATGAGTTTTAAAACCCTTTGAATCATTTTGAGTTCATTAAAACTTATTATCTTGTTGTGTTAATCACCCTAGTTAAATTACGATTTAGTTGTGGTGTTTTAACTTATGCTCGGTGAACTTTAATATTTTCATTATCCCATGAGTATGGTAACTAAACATTCATTTGAAGTTTTGTTTAGGAATTATGGGGTAGACACCCTTAAGGTCAAATTAAGTTATTAGAGAATTCTCACTTCTTCAATTAAAATGTAGCTTGTAGTATTTCAAAGATGTTATAATTGAAACTCTTTTTTTTTCTAAACCTTGTTAAGTGATTTTAGATCAAAAATATTTCACTACTAAGCTTTTAAGTCTTTATGGGTAGATTTGTAATTTTGAAAATTATTGAATGAGATGAACTTAATTCTAATCAAATAATTTTAGTATCATTTAACCATTGATTTAGGTCTTCAAATTAATAGGTTATCATCTTCGTAGATCAAGCCCTTCACATTAGGATCATCCAATTTAATTGACTTCCACACCACAATAATTCAAAAAATTACACTTTTACCCATTCATATAAAATAACATGAATCAATTTCTACCCTTAAACCCTTTATGTTTCAATCATTTCAGAGTGATTACCTACAATTTGACCCATTATGGGGATTATTTGAATTAGTTTATATTTTTATAAATTTTTTTTTTTTTTATTAATTTTAAATAAGAAAAATACATTAAAAATTTTTAAATCTAACTTTTATTTTCTTTAAGGTCCACTTAACACAGTAGACCTACCAAATGATTATATATTTCTCTAGCCTTTTTTTTATTTATTTAATTTTATCAATTACAATAATGTCAAATATCTAAAAAAATAAGGCCTTTGATCATAGAAGTGCCCTCTGACCCTTGGAAAATCAGAGAAGACTCCTAAGTTCATTGAGAGCAGACCCTCAAAATTTTATTTAATTTATATAATTATTTAATTATTTATGATTTAATTACTATATAGAGTACTTAGTTAATTTAAAAATAACACAAGGAAAATTTTTTAATTTTTCATTCATATTTTTCTCCTCTGTTCATTAAGCACAGGGGTATTTTTTTATTTTTATGATTTTTCTACACTACGATATGAATTTTTAAAGTTTATAAATTAATTTAAATAGAAAATACCCTATCTACTTCTCCATGTCGGCGCCACATCAAACCTAGACATCTTCGAACTCACACGCATAGCCATTCTATTCGCAGCACTTTGCATGTAGCCTGCTGACTGTGCTCATTGTTGCGCTCCATCTCCTTGTCCAACATGATCTCATTCGTTCTTCTGAAACACATGGGAATGAATGACATCCACTCATTGTCCCCGATCATCCTAACCCGAGAACTGTCTGCATTCTAACTCTAATATCTCGCTTGATACTCAACCAAATCACTCGCGGTTTGTTTCTACACCTTCACCTAAGTGAGACAAACCTGTCTGTACATTTAAATATGTATGAAATACAATTTATCTTCATGAAGGTCTAAACCAAAGCAAAAATTAGGGATTTCAGGTTATACCTTAGCTCAAATGGTGAGGCCTTGATTGGGTTTGTTTCTGAGATTTTCCTTGAGTTCACGAATGTTCTTGAAGTTTAGGTTAGAGCTGAGGTAAGGTATATTTATGATTTTGATTGGAGGGTGACTCGGGCTTGGTCTAGGACTATGTTAGAGTGCTCAAGAGAGGGGACTTTCAATTAAGAAAGTGATTTTGATGTTTGGGAAAGCTTTTGGAATGATTAATTTGGAGTTTTGAAGATTTTGATCTAGGGTTGTGAAATGACCTAGATTTTAGTGGCTAAATTGGGCTCGGGTGGAGGGAATGAGTGGTTGAAGATGTTTGTATTGCACTTAGGAACATTATGAGGAGCTTTAGGAACAATTTGACAGAGTCTCCCTTGGGATTTCAATCATCTCCTCTCTTGGCCATGAAGGGGGCTATTTATAATTCAGGTCAGGGGGAGGCTCTAGGTTGCCATTGACTGGTGCTAATTAGCTTAGGTGGAGAGGAGTTCGGTGCAAGTGGGCAATTTGAATTTGCCACTTGGGATATGTGAGAATTTTGGTTTGAGCCAAGGCCACCCTTTTCGATTTTTGGTTTTCCAGCCACTAGAGGGGCCAGCCAGGCCAGTGTTGGTGACTAGTTAGCTCAAGGAGGAGGATAAGGGAAGGTTTAATGGTGATTAGCCTTAAGGTTTAATCAGATGATAGCATGGGTAGGTCACTTAGCCAAATTAGGGGAGTTTCTACATTTCATGGGACCATTGGTCCATGACATAAGATTTAGGTTGACTTGGTGATGTTAATATCATCTCAGAGCTTAAAGCATGGTTGTGGCAATTAGAGTTTGATTAAAATAAAGGATTTGAGTTGGATTTTGGATTAGGCTTAAAATTGGGGCTTGGGCTTGAAATTAGGCTTGGGCTTGAAATTAGGCTCGGGCATGGTTTGGATTTGGATCTAAACCAAGTGAAGGCTCAAATTGATCATGAAAAATGTCATGATGAATTTGGTAAATAAATTTTGTGGAATTAAAACGATCATATGGCTTAATTTGGTGAAATTTGGCTTTGGGGTGAAATTGGGGTAGTTGACTTTGGCTTAGAATTTGGGTTTGCAATTTGATAGAATTAGTCTTGAATTTAGTTTAAACTGGGCTTAAACATGATGATATTTGGCCTGAATTTGAAATTAGGTGAGTTTGAAATGATTTAGTGAAAATTAGAAGTGATTTGGGGACTTCATGGATTTAAGGGTAATTTGGGAATTTATCTAATTTTGGTGGAGTTAAGGGATTTTAGGTGAAATTGGAAACATTAGGTGGTTAGAGTTTATTTTGGTGAAATTTTGAATGAATTTGATGATTTGGCAATTTTTAGGGTATCGGGGGTATTTTGGTAGTTTGAGGATTTTGGGGGTATTTTGGAGTGGTTCAGTATGATTTTTGGTGAAGAATTGGGAGTTTGGGGAAATTTGAGAATTTTAAAGTTTCAAGGACATTTTGGTAAATTTGAGAAAAACTGAGGATGAAAGGCCAAAGTGGGATGTTATAATGAAATTGTAATTGATTGGACATGATGACCATGCAAACCATGGAAACCTCCCTGAGACTATAAGACTCATGGGAGGGCTTATTTTGAATCCTCCACATGTTGGTCCTGACCATCCTAGCCAAAGGCTAAGGGCTTGGGACCACTCACATAAGTTTCCAAAAGAGGCTGAGAAAAAAAGCAAGTCCAAGTGATTTGTAGTGTCAGGATGTGTGAGGAATTGTGGTGAGCTCAAATGTGAGTGACCAAGATCAAGTCACCTAAGGCTACCCCAAGGCTTGCAAGTCCTATGGGAACTCACTTTGAGCTTCCTCATGTTGGTTCCAACCTTCTAAGTGCTAGGAGTTAAGGCCATACATTGGAAAATCCAGAGAAAGCAAAGAAGTGGTTTTAAACTTCTAAGGGAGGTGGGTTCCATCATTAGTCCTCTAATATAGTCAACAAGAAAGTCTTGTGGCTAGCTCCTAGGTTCCTAAGGGAAGAAAACTAGACCCCCATTAAAAGTGAGGTCAACACATGATCAAATTCCAATTTATTAATCTCCGATCAATCACTGAATATTTTTTTGGTCATTGAGTTGTTACTAAGTTCTCAAAAATTAATATTTCATGCAACTTTTCCCTCTATGTTTGATAGCAGTACTCTAGAGGTTATGTAGGGAGTTTATTTAGATGATCATTTTTAAGGGTATTTTCTAAAAATAAATTCCTCCCAATTACCTCCCTTATTTGTAGATCAGTGTTTCCCTCATAAGTTATAAGAAACGGGACCTTATAAGTTAATTCAAAGTCTTCTAAATTTTAGGTTGGGTTCTTCACAGGTTTTTAAAGCTCTAAATGTAATTCTACTATGTCACTCTCTTAGCTAAGTTTATCTTCAACTCTTCCCTTTGGGGCACTCCATCAGGTGATACTATAAGCTTAACTATCTCCTTCACAATGCAAGAAGGTTCCTTGAAAAGAAGAGTATATTCTTTCCTAGTCATTTTCTGACCAAATTCATTCAACTCAACATGCTATTTAGGGATCAATTCTTCATATTCAAAGTTATGGCCCTTTACTACCTCTCACGTCCCTTGGGGTTCATTGAATAATAATATTTCTAAATGCTTAGATTGATTTTATATATTTCTTAGAGAATTAGCTTGGAGTTAACTCCATCCCCAAGATTATCACAAATTCCTTCAAATACTCATTTTCTTTAAGGTAGTCACTATAGTTGTCAATCCAACTTTTTACATGATCGACTTGAGTGCTCTCCCTTTGTTGGTTGTGAACATTAAGGTTATTATTATTCCAAATGGATAACTTTGGGTGTAGGTGTTGGATTCATTCTTCAAATTTACTACACGTTCTTCTAATGACAAGTTATCCTCCATAAATTGGGCTTCCTAGGTGACTTCCCAAGTTTGAGTTTGACAAATGTGGTCCCTACCCCAATTGTTCCAATTTTCTACAAGGTTGGCTAAGTTCTTCCCCAGTATTGGTTTTCAACACTCATATCATTAATATTCCAATTAGAGTTTAAGTAAGTATTCTAGTTGGGGTTGCAGGTATTGGAAAAAGGAAAAAGGCTAGTCAAACCAAGCTTTTACGTCAAGAGGTTCAAGAATGGGAAAGTTAGCCATCAATCTGTTAATACACTCCTCAAAAGATCTAAAATAATTTTTTTTAGGGTTTGTCTTTTCAAAGTGTTGGTACATTTTTTATTGGCTTTTTGGGGTTTTAATTTTTTAAAGCACCTGAAAGAAAACACAAAAACAATATAGATGCAATAACAAAAAAAATGAAACAAGAAAAAAATGTGTCAAAATTAGTTCTTAAGTTTAAAAGCTAAAGTTCTCCTAATATAAGAACAATCATTAATGCATTTCCTCAGCAACAACACAAAAAAATTAATGCGCCAAAACTTACAGTGTAGTAAGTAGGTACAACACATGTATAAACGTCAAGTAATATGCGATTTAAGAGTCCAAATATCGAGGAAAGTTTTAACAATCATTCATGCAGAAAAATCTCTAGGTTACTACTAATCTTGTGAACCTAGTTGAGCATGATGACAAAATGGAGTGTAAGTCCTAATACTCTAATAGAAGCATATCATATTGCAGATAGTAGAAAGCAAAAAAATGGAAAAAATCTTAAAAGGATTTAATGAGTGACGAGGCTCGTGCCTTATTGATTCAGGGATCGTGGTTGATTGTAGTGTTATTAAAATTTTCCTACATAATAATTGTTAATTGGGATAGAAAGTTCTCCTTATGTCTATGTCTGGGTCAAAAGAAGTCTAAAATTCATGAAGTTGAGGCTTCCTCAATCCCCATGGCATTCAATAGGAATGCTTTGATCTATCATAAAAAGGTTATAGAATACTACTAGATTAAGTCTATTCTCTTAGGATTCTGTGATTAACCCTTTCATTTCCACTACACAAAGGTTAGAGGTCATAGCTTCACGAAAGATTTTAACATCCTAGTTGGCCAAAGTAGGAGTAAATGAAATTCAGAGGTTAACCATCAAAATAGGGCATGAAAGCACAAAAAATCCTATAGGAAAAACATCTTAGAAAACCATGATAAAAACCACCACAAAGACACGAAAATTTTTTTGTCACACATTATAGAGAAAACCATAGACAAGGAATCCATACAGATCTTCATTGTAAGATATAACAGAAAGTAAAACTTACAACAAAGGCTTGTCTCTCTACAAGAGCAGTACCCCTCCCTCTCATACATAAGGCTCTCTCAAAACTCATGAGAATACAAAGTGAAATTCGCCCCTTAAAGGTTTTAACCCTAAAGAAAGGAGAAAAACCCAAGGAAAGAAGAATCTCTAAGAATAACTCCACATTTCTCTATCCCCAACCATCCTAGATCTCTCTCCTTTTTTCAAGAATCCCTAAGAATCATTCTTATATCTGAATCCATGAATTTGGTAAGGAATTTTCTTACCAAAAGGATTTCTCGCTTCTTTGGCTTGGTCATGCCGAAAACTAGCATGGTCACGCCTGGCTTCTAAATTGGGCGGCGTGGTCATGCTTGATCCGGGCACGGTCAACTCGTAAGTTTCGATTTCTGGCATGGTCAATCCACTGCTATTGATCACTTGGCGTAGTCACACAAATTTATGTCATTTTTTCGTTGGTTTTTCTTATTTAAAATTTCTCATATTCATCACTTATAACCTGCACAATATCAACAAAAGCCTTTCTCAAGTGCAAATATGTGATAAATAAGAAAATAAAACATGTAAAATGCAGAATAAAATGCATGTGAAATTACGTAAAATTGACGCATTTTAGTGTTTGATGGCGATCAATAACTGTAGAAGTGATGTTGGACTTCTACACTTTCTTCAAGCTTCAAGCTCTATCTTTAGCCTTCAAGCTCTCTTTCCATGCTAAAACCTCTTCCCTTTTTAAGAGGGAAGTAGGGCTCTATTTATAAAGTCTTAGTTGCAATTACTGAAACAATATGAACTATTCTGATGAGACAACCCTAAGAAATTCCCTCAACAAGATTGTGTTTGATGAATATTTTAGTGTCTTAACAATGTCAGAATTGAGCGATATTTGGCTTGTTGGATTTGTCTTGTCAAGCCACTTGATTTGACTATAAGCTTGTCTAATTTGACATTTCTTTGACCGTCCAAATATGCCCTGAGAGATTTTAAATTTGGTTTAATGGCTTGATTTGAGATTAATTTAGTCTATATTAAACAAATTTTGTTACCATTGAGCTGGTCAGTTTGACTATAAGTTTACTAAAACTAGAGTTCTAAATTACTTTTAATCGAAATTTGAACATTTCTTGTTCAAAAGATTATCTCAAAATTCATACCATGCTTTGAGATTCATGTTGAATATTAGGAATTTGTTGATGGCGTATGACACCCAAATATTTTACATCCATAAAAATAAAACTATAGTTAATTTTGGGGATTTACATACTCAACTCTCAAAACTATTAATATTGCATATCAAACACCAACTTTGGATCAAAGCCACCAACCCAATGGTCTAAGGAGAGCAATCCCTAACCTCGATCAAAGCGATTAGCCATGGACCTTAAAAACTGGCGTGGTCACGTCTAGCTTCTAAATCGGACGGCGTGGTCACACCTGATCCTGGCACGGTCAACCCGTAAGTCTGGATTTCTGGAATGATCACTCCACTGCTATTGATCAGTTAGCGTGGTTACACCGCTTTATGCCATTTTTCACTGGTTTTTCTTATTTCAAATTTCCCGTATTCAACACTTATAACATACATAATATCAATAAAAGCCTTTATTAAGTGTAAATTTGTGATAAATAAGTAAAAATAACATCTAAAATGCAGGATAAAATGCTTGTGAAATCATGTAAAATTGACACATTTCAGTGTTTGGTGGCAATCGATAGCTGCAGAAGTGTTGTTGGACTTTTGCTCTTTCTTCAAGCTTCAAGCTCTGCCTTCAAGCTGTCTTCCCATGCTTCAAAGTTCTTCCCTTATTAAGAGGGGAGTAGGGCTCTATTTTTAAAGTCTTAGTTGCGATTAATGAAGCAATATAAACTATTCTGATGAGATGAACAGGAGAAATTCCCTCAACAAGACTATGTTTGATGATATTTTAGTGTCTTAACAATGTCAGAATTAAGTGATATTCGGCTTATTGGATTTGTTTTGTCAAGCCACTTTTGACTATAAACTTGTCTGATTTGACATTCATTTGACCTTCTAAATATACCCTTAGAGATTTGAAATTTGGTTCAATCACTTGATCTGAGATTGGTTTAATTCATATTAACCCAATTTTGTTACTTTTGGGTTCGTCTCTTTGAGCTGACCAGTTTGACTATAAGTTTACTGAAATAAGAGTTCTAAATTACTTTTAATCAAAATTTGAACATTTATTGCACAAAAAATTATCTCAAAACTCATATCATGCATTGAGATTCATGCTAAATAATAGAAATTTGCTTATGGTGTATCACACCCAAATCTTTCACATCAATAGAAAATGACACTATAGTCAATTTTGGGGATTTACATACTCAACACTCAAAACTATTAATATTGCATATCAAACAACAAAATTTCAATATTTATACTATTTTGCTAGCGTTAGACGATCTCACCGGACACAACCCCCATCCCCATGCCCCAACACATGAATGAATGAGCAATAATTTTAGGCGAATGGAAGATGACGGGATTAGGACTTTAATGATGGACCCTTAGTTTTATTTTTATCTGAATGTTTTAAGTGCTAAATATGTAAATATTCAAATTTGAATGTCAGATATGTAATACTAGAAGTTTTAAGTGCTATGCCTGTAAATCCCCCTATCATTGTTTGAAAGTAAAATATATATTGTAGTGAATAAGTTTAAAGCACCAAAGTATTATTTATGTAAATATGAAAATTTAAATACCAGATTTGTAAATACATACGAATTATGTGCAAATTATGTAAATTTTCAAAAAATTATTTTTAAAAACACGTTTGTTTA
>NEWO01000603.1:128693-152540 GCA_003013225.1 Phalaenopsis aphrodite | reverse complement strand
TGAAGGGTAAGCATGTAAATAAAAATAAGTTTTGAGTGGTAAGCATGCACTAGTATGCTTTTCCCTTTAGTACCACATCCATACTTTTGTCTTTAGAACCTGCATATCACTACAAGAGGAAAGCTTAGACGTGAAACTTTAGGAAAAAATATTACCTCAGGAGTACTGATGTGGAGGTGTCGCGTATGCAATGGTCCCTCTAAAATGCCACATGGCACCTCCTCATTGGAGTACTGATGCATCAGTACTCCTGAGGTAATATTTTTTCAAACTTTAGGGCATGCGAAATGCGAAGGAGAAACGTCAGATGAGGGCCGATGTGTTTGAGGAGGGCAGAGTCATAGAGGAATAATCAGATCGAAAACTTGTACGGCAGGCCGCGTTTTTTATAAATTTCAAAGCGCCGTTTCCCATAAGTGCAAACTAAATAGGACGACAACGTTTTCAAAATCATGTCCGCATTTATAGGCTGCCTCGAACGAATCCCAAGTCTTTCGAGCTGAGGACCAACTTAAATCGTGCTGAGAACCGGATCAAGGGCCATTCGACTGTAGCCTGCTAAGAACCGGGCCAAGGGTCATTTGACCGTGAATCGGACCGAACAATCGGGAACCGGTTTCTTGATTTCAGCCGTGCTAAGAATATGCACTGAACGCACACTATTGCTATAAGCGGAAAGCCAAACTTTATCCTCGAGTTTATCGATGGAATTCGAAACGGAGGTTCGGCTGGGCGGGCATATCCGCTCAAGGACGTTGCCTCTGGTGGCGAGTGTCTTCATTGCTCAGCTAGGGTTAGGGTTTTGCTTGCTTTAGAGAAGTCAAGCGGAAACAATGGAGCGCCAACCGGAGAAAAGTGGAGAGCAGACTATGAAGAAGGTACTGCTTTTCATTAGCGAGGGCGGTGTTATACATTTTTTCTTGCTTCTTCCATATTTATATGCTTGCATAACTTGTTTCTTATTTCATAAACGAAATTTTAACCAGTTTGTACTGTAACTATCTCTTTTAGTGGAGCGTAATTGTTTGTGGTATCTAGATAACATTGATATTCAGATAATAATTTTATCTATCAAATAGATCACGCTTAATTTGTATTAATTTACTTAACTAGCATGTGCTACCTAAAATGATTAATGTTGTTTATGTTCCTTCGTATTGTTGTTATTTATGTTAGTCATTGAATATTCAGACATCTAAGGTGGTGTTTGGCTGCAGATCAGATATCTCATTTAGAAAAGTAATATTTAATGATAGCAATTAGAGAAAAAATTGGCATCTGTTAACAATATAACATTATGTAGTTGATTTTAGTGAACCAAATAAGTTCTAAGTTTATGTATTGAGCGTACATTTGTGGTTGAGGCAGTATTGATGGACCTAATCAATCAAGGCCAAGTCATTCTTGAGGTGGTCGAGCCGAGCTACGAAGATGGGCTGGCTAGCCTTTTTGGAAATACTCTGTAATTATTCAGTAGTTTCCAAGCTAAAGTTTTGAGGGCTTCTCTATTTTATGGATGTGATATTCACCATCTAGGATATTTGGTGAGGCCATAATGCTTGGTGTCATTTTTAAATCATGGTTAAGTAGATGCCTTGCTATAGGCTATCAGTAAATTAGGTTATTATCTTGACCTTGATTTGAGAAATTGGTGCTAATACTGCCTTTGTTGAAGATGAGTTGTCGTTAATAATGATAACTTAAGATTGGATAATATGAAAATAGTATTGAGAGTTGGAGAAAATTGATCCACCCTTAAAAGTATGTTAAACAATAGTTTGTACAAGAGCATTAAATTAAAGATTTGTTAATCATGAGGGTAGTGAGAGGGAGTCCAATAAAAGAAGGAATAAATGAATGGTCATAAAATTAGTGATATGGAAGAGATAATGGATTCATATGATACAAACTTAGTGTTGTTTAATTGCACTTTTTTAATACGCACTATCGAGTTAGATTTTCTTTTGGAGCGAATTGAATTTGAAAATTTATCATTTTGAGGGTATTAATTTTATACTTTAAAATAAATATGTAATTGATTTAGCTGTTTCCTTAGAATTTCACTTCAGTTGGCATCTCAATTTTTTGACATTCGTACCATCTTGATGGCACATTCCAATTTTGATAGCAATAAATTTGTTCTAGTGAATTTATGGACTTAGGCAAAACATACAATAAATAAGGGAAATTCTACTATGTCATTTCAACCATTTTCTTAGTTCTCCCATTTCTTTCTTCAGCATTTTATAATTTTGAGTTAATGTATTTGAGCTGTTTTGAATTAGCTCTTGATTACGCCATCCTATATTAAAAAAAATCATAAAGATAAGGTCTAAGCTTGACTTGATAGGTACAAGGTAGTTTGGATCAATATCTGAATGTTATTTGAGCCTTGTTTATTTTTTGTAGTAGTGTATTTGTCTTCTATCAAAAAGTTTTTTGGAGAATTGTCCTACATAGTGCTGGTTTGGATTTTTTCCATTGGTTTTGGTTTGTTTGAAGAAGCATGAAAATCAAAGCAATCAACATATCCCATTGAATGATAAAGATTCAAGAATACAAGTAGCAGGTTGATTACCATCCCAGTGACCATTAGGATTGTTCAAAAAAAATTATGTTGGTTTAGAATATTTAGATGGATTAGCTGTCTAGTCTTGCCAAGCAAAATCGACTATATTTTCTCTTTTTGAAAGAAAATAGAATCACTTTTGTACTCTCGGGCTCATGACATGCTAAAATATCATTGGTTACTTAATTCACACATTTGATTAAAGTTATTCCTAATCAGTTGTTTATTTAGATTAAATTCCATGGCTTAGTTATTGAAATTCAATTGCTTAACAAGTCACATTTTACATTACCAACTTTTCAAAAAATTTTAACTCTTTTTTCTGAATATTTTACTGCAATCTAAATTATTTGATGGCAATCTTATGCTTTGTTTGGGCGGCTGCTGCTATCTTTTAAGTTAGTTGTGAAACTATTGTTTGATGGCAATGATGAAACCGAAACCAACAATGATTTACTTATCTGAATATAAATTAGTTGTGCAAATTTATCTTAAATGCCTCTGTTGTTATATATTACACTAAAATGTAAATTGTAATTGCTCTACTTATTCAATTAAATAAATTAAAATAAATAACTACGTTCTGCTAACAAGTGAAGACAATAAATCTACTGAGTAATTTTACTATTCTATTTGATAACTGAGCAACCGGAATTACTTATGTTAATTGAGTAATTTCCGAGCTGTAAGATTTGTTTGGTTCGTTTGCTTAACGAGCTGAACACTAGCTGCTGCGAACAAAGAGTCCTTTTGACAACACAGAGCCGTAAGATGTTAAGAGTTAGAGAGAGATTTAAATCTTATTCTTTTTATTAAAAAATCATTGAAATATAATTTAATTTATTTTCATTCTATTTTTTAATTAATAATTTTAATTGATTATAAATCTTTGTAGGCTTGTAGTCAGTTAATTTTTTAAAAATACTACTCATCAATTATATATACATATATATATATATATATATATACACATATATATATATATAATTTAGTTATTTCGAGCCAAAATGAGCCGAACGCAAATGAATAAATCTTTATTCGTGTTCGACTTATTTATATATCGAACGCAAAAAATTTATTCATGTTCGGCTCTTTAACTTATCAAACGAGTCGAACACGAACTTCTTAACGAGGCGAATACGAACTGTTCGCAAGCAGCGAGCCATTTTGAGAGCATTATTTGTGGCTCTTCTATAACGATCAATTCAAATTGTTTCAGTTTTATCTTTTCAACTTCTAGTATCATCCCGACCTAGGTGACATCAAATTCGTTCTGCAAGAATCATGGCTATGGTGTTGTACATGCGAAAGTACAAGATTCAATGGCCAATTTCATTGTTTCGCCAGCCATTCACAATGAAGACATATAAGGATGGATTTGTTGTGTTCTTTGAAATCGACATCAAGCTATTCAAACTTGAAAGCAGAATCAAGAACTGAAAGACAAGGCATTGTTATGCTTCATGCAAGGATAGGTGGCCGATTGCAATGCGACCTCTGCCATTCCCAACGAACAGGGCTTTATTATTATTGTTGTCTACCAATAAGGAGAAGAGTTTCTCCATCTTGAAAAGTTGGATTTGAAGGCGAGTCACTCTGATTTGCTGGTTGTTAAAATTTTCAATTCAACTTTGGCCTTAGGTCGAGTTTTTCGACTGTCTAATAAATTTTATTGTTATATGTTTTGATAGCTCACATGTATGGCGCTTCTCCGTTAAAGGGAGAGATCTCCACATTCATGGATTGTTGAATTTGCTTTCAAATGATTTTTTTTTTTTTTTACGAGCCAACACTTTGTCATTTAGCAAGAAGAAACTGAGAAGCACTAGATGAAGTCACCCCACCATACTTGCTCTTTATATGTGGTAGAGAAATTGTCTTGAGAAAAAAAGAATTATGATAACATCATAATCTTGAAAGCCATCTTCTTTAGTTTGTCATTATCATTGTGAAATTGAACCATTAGCTGAAGAGGAAGATGTTGCATATGAAAGAATGGAGGTGGTGATAGAGAAAAAGAGGTTGTCCTTGTGAAGGCTACGAGCAAAGCTTTTGCAAAAGCTCTTAATTAAGTTGAGCCTCCTAAGAAAAGAAGAAAGTTAGCATTTCTACTTAGTGAATTTAATTAGAGAAGAGAAATAAAATTGTATATTAATAAGGAAAAGACGATTACTCCAGTAGACTTGACCAAGACTAGTATGAGTCTACTGAAGAAGTGTATTCCATCGTATATCAACTCGACCCTCCAATCTAGTTCACTTCATTTGATAAAGAGATTCATGCAGTCACCTCTGAGGACTTCCATCTCCTCGTCATACAGATTCAAACAATCAGGTGGTAATTCTCTTTTTACATAGCAAGCTCTTAGAGGAGTAATCTGAAAAAATTCTAGGAATGAAAAATAAATTGGTTAATTTGCAAAAAGTACATGAAGGAGCGAATACAATAAGGAAACTGACAAAGCTACTATTGATACATAGTTGAGATACCTATTTAAGTGTTTTGAGGAAATTAAATATAAAAGTGAAATAACTATCATGTTTTCTGGTATATAGTGGAAGCTCATTGCTAGAGAGCAAAAAGATTAGAAGACGAGTTCTCAAGGTTGAAGATCAAATGCTTTAAGCTCAAAGGCAAGTTGCAGTAAACTTAGGAGAAATACTTATCATGAAGACCTTGGAACTGATTTTGAACTCGTCTAAGACTGTCATGCTTGAGAGGGTATTGTGGGACAAATTCATGAAATACATTAAATTTTGTTTGAAAAAATGGGTAGAAACGCAAGTACTTCCTCTTGAATGGTACTACAATGAAACTTTTAAGAAGTTGATGGAGGAGCCAAATTTGAGAGAAGAGAGCAATAAAAAGGGTAGTTTTACCTATATATGATACTTTGTTATTGAAGTATATTGGCTAATACCATTGTAAAATACTTTTTGTGATGAAATGAATGAATTTTTATTATCTGATAACTTTTTTTTTCTTGCTATATAACTATAATAGAGTTGAATTTTATTTTGTTGATGCTTAATGGTGAATTCTTGACAGTGAAATCCGGATAGCATATATTAAGAAAATTTCAAAATTATCTCACTTAATCACGAGTTGTCTATAATTCTCCAATGACAAATTGACAAGAAATTTGCAATGTTGGATGCTAAAAATTTCATAATAGTGAATCGTTAAAAATTTTATTATGGTAAATTGTTGATAAATTTAAAATAATGGATTGATAAGAAATCCACAAATGATGAATTGCCAAGATTTATGAGTGAATTCCAAATTGATAATGTTTGAACATATAGAACTCGAAAGCAATTTTAAATGTAGAATATTGGTATACGGTGCAAAGTTCTGAAGTTCATGTTCTCATAATCTTTGTTGAAGAAAATGTTCATGAATTTCGGTGTCTATAAGGATGTTGCTAACTTGATAATTTTCGATCAACATCGTAGCATAATAGTAGTTGGCTAGCCATCAAAGGTCAAGAAGAACGTGCCAAGTTCACCTTGCTCTACTAAGTTGCTTGAGACTTGACTAGAGAGAAGCTTTTCGGTGTCTATAAGGATGGCAGAGAGTACTTCTACAATATGGATAGCTCGTGCTTTGACAAGCTCATTAAGAGCTTTTTTGACGGTTCCGTTCTCTTATCTTCTTATGTTTGTTACAGGTGCGACAAACTCTTTCAGTTTACTAGCTTTGATAAATTCTTCAATCAAATTTTTTAGATACTAGCATTATTTCATTTCATGACCATAGTCTTTGGGGTACACACATTGCTCTTTAGGGTCGCCTTCTAGACCTCCAACTCTCATAAGTGTTGGTCTCCGACAATGCTTTATATTCTAGAAAGTTTTAATGACTTCAGTCACCAAGACTCTCAATGGTGTTGTAAATGGAGGATGGGTAGGAGGTGGTGACCTTCTTTCTACCCAATAATCACTGCACATATCTTCAAAATGTGTTCGCCCCTCCAAGTAATGTGGCTGCCACTTAAAGAAGTTTCTCTTCACCTCATGTTCAACATGGCAGTCTCCAAGTTTTCTGTTGAAATGTCAAAAATTTTCCCTTGACAAATGCTACTCCTGGTGCTTTAGACTTTAGGTACTGGGCAATGAGTTGCAATCTGCAAAAATATGATTGTTGATCAACTTCAATAGTTCGGCTAACATTCTCGGGTGTTGCTTCCTAAGGGAGTAACGAAATGAATCTTCTCTCGAGATATGAGCTAGTGTGGTATGAGCGATTGAAAGCTCTAGATCTCTCATCGCCAACATCTTCTAGAAGTATGTTCTGAAACTCTTCAACTATTCTCTTGGTTATTGGCGATTCACAACAATGCTTGCGAACTCTTTTGTAGCTTTTGGGCACTGATGAATTACACAATGAACAGTTTTTTGAACTCGACAAATTAAGTAATTAACTCAAGTTGATAGTTGTTGTTGTTAATGGAGGGTGGACTCTTTGCGATTTCATACACATTTCTATAGGCATATTGTTGACCCAAACGATGTTACATGGTTAACATGATAAGATCATCCCTTGTAAAATTCTATGGTTGGAATCTTGAACTTCTTTAGCACTGCCTCAAAAATCTCCATGGAGAACGCGTCCTCTTGTGGCGTCTCCTGCAAATCACTGCTTGCTTATACTATCTCCCATAATCAAAAGGAGTGGAATCTGTATTGATGTGGCAGCATGTTCTATCTTCCTTTGTTGGAGTAGATGACAGGGCTCTTCTTTTCCCAGCTGCTAAATCTTTTCCTTTATATGCCATTTATTTTAGAGAAGCAGCTGGTAACTGGGGAGGTAGTGCTTCTTTGATCATCCCTGTTATTTGCTCTCTTAGCTCATTTATTTTTTGCATAACAGACTCTCTTGTACACTCCATATTAACAGAATGGTCTTTGCGGCTTTGTTCTACTCTATGAATAACTCGACGTCTTGTTTGTATGGCATATCCTTGCTCACCACATTTTCAAGAATGTTGAATCTTGAAATATATGTAAAGGAATATCACCTAGGAAGTAGTTTTGTAAGAAGGCAAGAACTAGAGGAAAATGTGAGAACTGAGAAGAAAAGGGAAATCTCTTCAAATTTTAACAATATCAAACGAGTCTTTATAGAAATGTGTATGAAATCTCTTGGAATTGTTCCTCTTAGGATTCCAAAATCCTCCCCCTATATTCTACGATGGTCCTTTTTATTTGTAGGTTGGGCTAGACTGAGTTGTACTACATACAATGCTACAAAAAAAGAAATATATTGTACAATATATGAATTAAATTATGAAACAAAATATCCCAATGTGTGATCGATGCGTCTTGTCAAACTATTTGACTCCTAGGAGAGTTGACGAAATCGACTTGTTTTGCCAGGAGAATTTACCGTAGGATCTGTTGTAGGTGATTGATCGAATTGACCGTGCTGAAGGGTTGAATCGATTCGCCGAACTACTTGTCTGAGCTGTCTTGGTTGAATTGGTTAGCCGGGTTGGTAGGATTGGCTGGTCTACTTGCAACTGGGCTTCAACTTGGACCTGGTTTTTTGGCTATACATCTGAAATTATTTTTCAATCAAATCAAACGCTAACATTTTTAAACTTTTTGTACCATGAATAGTTTATACCAAAACTCTTCAAATAAAAAAGCCTTATATAATTTTGAAATGCAAACTTAGATTTAGTAAATTTGATATTTAGGCTGAAATGGAGGTAAAACTGGGAATAGTATTTATTTTAAACTTCTTAACCTTTTGAAAGGATTTTACAGTAAATCCTGCTAGAATCCAGCTACCAAACAGCCCATAGAGATTAAATCGAGAGGCAAGCGTCATAAGTTTGTTCGGAGATTGCTTAGAAAATGCCCTCTAAAGACTATTTCGGACTTTTTTCTCTTTCAGAGATGGGCAGCAGCTTCCTCAACTAATTGCGCTAACTGGGTTGTGGGCTTGTGGTGTGGCCCGGAAAAGCAACTCCCTGCTGCATTGCTTTTTCTCAAAAGAGAGTAGGGACTGTATATGATTTTGATTGTGTTGCACGTGAAATGTCTTGTGCTTTGTATGGTTTAAATCACGTATAGAATTGAATTGTACATTAGGTAAGAATCAAGTTGACCTGTTCTACTATATTCCATTTTCTCATGATAAGTTACTTATAATGACCAACAGTTTTGGTTATTTCTTTCTGCTTTAGATCAAGGTCTCCTTCAAAATTATTAAATCTCTTACCCTGGAAGTTTTGAGCTCCAATACAATTGAGAGCATCAAAGACAAAATCTGCAAGATCGAAGGGACTTCAATCAGCCAGCAAGAGCTCTTTCTAGCTGGGAATCGTCTTGAAAATAGCAAGAAACTATCTGATTACATTCCTTCCACTGATTCCACCATTGATGTTCATGTGGAAGGGAGAATGCCAATTTCCATAAAAATCCCGTCAATGGAGAAAGAGTTTATCCTTCGTCTGAATTATATGGCCACAGTGCAGAAACTGAAAGCTATGATTCAAGCTGAAGTGGGAATTTCTTCAGATCAGCAGCTACTTGTTTTCTGTGGGAAAGCACTCAATGACGATCAGGTGCTAATTTCATATGGTGTCATAAAGGATTCTACTATTTATGTAATAGTGAATCCATTAGCTGAGCTTCTTCTCTATGTCTACACGACCAGCGGCCACAGCTTCAGTCTTGAAGTGAAAGCAGGAAATACTATCAAGGATGTCAAGGTCATTGTTGAGAGTTTAATAGGAATTCCTACAACTCATCAGAAAATTTTTCATAGTGATGTTGAGCTCAAGGATAGCTTCACTTTATCATTCTACAATATAAAGCAGAAAGCTGCTCTTCGTCTGCTTGTTCCAATGCAAATATTTGTCAAAATTGAGACTGGAAAAACCATAACTATCACAACCGAAGCAGGTGATACAGTTGGCATTGTCATCACCAAGATTGTAAGCAAGATGGGTTTCAAACGACCAAATCTAAAGCTCATGTATGCTGGGAAGTTGCTTCAGGAGCAGAATACTCTGGCATTTTATGGAATTAAGAAAGATTCAACAATCTATCAATCCTGAATCAACAGTCTGAACACTAGTTTGATTAACTTCTGATATTTTGCCTTATGCAAATATTACTGCTGGTGAATGATTTAAAATGATTTAGAATCCATCTCTGGCCTTCTTGTTTTTGTTGACAGCAGCTTGGCTTGAATTCAAATGCTCTGTGAATTAGTAAAAATTTATGAATGCTGGTGTTGATACATTTATTGAGCCAAATCATATGAAACTTTAGCATATTTGGTACTTTGAACCGATTTCATTTCAACTCAAACTGATGTGCTTAAATGTCATGTTTCTTCATGTGTGCTGCCAGACAGCTGAGCTGAAAGTAAAGTATTTACAGGAGGAATGATAACTAAAGCATTCAGATGCAAGGCTTGAAACTTGAAATCATATGAAGGCTGATTCTTTTTATTTTCGTATTTTTGCTTGCCCTAAAGTTCATGAGGTGAAAGTTTATTTCTGTATAGGCAAATATCCTTTTCCAATCAGAGTAGTTGATATTTATGCATGACCTTATTCATTTGTTTCATCACACTACTATGAACCTTTTATGCATAGCAGTAGTTTTTTGACATTGAAAGAAATTCATATGGTATTTCATCGTATGCATGTTTCATTAAATTATTAATAAGCTCGGCGTATATAATTTCATCTGATGTTATAATTAAGCTAAATAGATATTAAAATTAATAAAATGACTTCTAGATGCTAAAATCATGATGTTTTACATTTTTTTCTGCTATTATGTGAAATGCATGAATAGTTTAGGTATCCTTTTAGTGATAAGGAATTCTTCATTAGAATTATGTCCCTGCACCAAGTATCTGCAACTTCTTATGTTCTGTATTGGCCATAATGAATGAGTTACTATGTTAGTTCTCAGCCTTTCTCAATATAGTTACTTTGCTTAGCTCTCAGATTGGTTGTGAGGCCCCTTTAATGGAGGAAGGCATTCCCCCTAATGTAACAAGCATATTAGATCAAAATTTGTGGTTTGGAAGTAAACGCCCTAAATGTGATTAAGGCATCCATTTCCTCAAACTAGTTCTTAAGATTGAAAATAAGCGCCCTAAAAGGAGCAAGGCCTCCTATCTTTAGACTAGTTCAAAAATAAAATTTGAGGTTTGGTGTAAGACCCCCTAAATGGATAAATGCATCCTTTCCCCAACTAGCTCATAAGATTGGAAATAAGACCCTAAAATGAATAAGGCCTTCTATCTTAGACTAGTTCAAAAACAAAATGTGGGGTTTGGAAGTAATCCCCCTTTAATGGGAATAAAACATCCTTTCCTCAACAAATCTTTGAGTTGGAGATAAGACTGTTGAATAGATTAAGGCTCCCTTCCCTAAAAACAGTTAACAAGCTTTTCTCTTATTTAGGATGTGAGACCACCTTAAATAGGTGAAAAACTCCCCTTTTTAATGTAGCAAATCTTTAACTCCAATTCGAGATTGGAATGAAACCACCCTGAATAGTGTAAAATTTCTGACTCAGATGAATATCAAGTTGGTGGGTGAGTGGAAGATGAATATAAAGTTTTCTCTATGAATAAACTGGAAAGATGATAACTATCACTGCCTATTTCAGTCATATAAAGTCTTCCATAATTTACTAATCGAAAAACATTTTTCTTCACGAATTTAACCTCATTGGACTAGCCTGTTGTGCCCTTATGATGGACCCTAGTGCCCCAACATTGTACCCTAGTGCTCCAGCACTAGGTCATGATAGCTAGGTGCCCAGAATAGCCTAAAATGGTCTTAAACCCAAGCTGACAGAAACCTGGTGCTAGGTACTGACGCCTAGACATCCGGCCCAGTGCACACGACTAGACATCCGGCCCAGTGCCTATGTGCTAGTTTCCCTCGCCTAGGTGCTTGAAACAACCCAAAAATAATATGAAAACCCAAGAGGGTAGAAAGTAGGTGCTAGGTGCCCAACGACTAGGCACCATGCCTAGTGCCTAGGTGTGAGAACCCCACGCTTAGGCACCCGACCATTTTCTTCCCCAGATTTTATCATGCGATTTTCATGATTTTTACACCAGTGCACTCCCCTAGGCAGCCGAGAATATGGATTTCCTTGGGCCTTTGGGGGGATTTTCTTTGGCGATGGGAAAAGAGTAAGATAATACCTCTTTTAGGCCCCTTTTGGAAGCTTCCAAGGTGATGTAGCAAGAGCATTTTTTTGCAAAATAAGAAGAAAATCTTTGGGTTGGTTAGCTTTTCATCTCTTGGCTCCTCCAAAGTAGGGATCTCCTCCATTCTTTAGCTTTTGGGGTCTGGTTTTGAGCGTGGGTATGGGCCTCTTCTTCCTTGGAGCTAGGATTTCTTTCTTGGAGGCTTTGAAGGAAAGATCATGGGAGAAAGGCAGGAATAAGGCTTGGTTTTCTATAGCTCCTTCTTCTTCCACAAGGTGCCTTCTTCTTCCCGATCTCCTTCATTTCCCTCCACCACTTTTCTTGAGTGTGTGAGAAGTCTCTCTTGATGAGGAGGTGCACTAATGAAGCAGCAAGGCATTAACTCTCCTACGGAAAAAGGAGAAGTTCTTCATACTTTGGGGAAGGATCGCCAGAACTCCGCTGAAACTTCACCAGAGCAGGACTTCACCGAGCTCTCCTTCTAGCGGAGAGTTTTGACATTTTTTGGAGAAGAAGTAGGACAAACCTCATCAGAGCTTCTTTGAAACTTTGTCTGAACTCGGACAACAAAAGAGAACACTATAAATAACCATCACGAAGGTGAAGATTCTTATAGTACTATTGCGCTTTCTTTTCTAGCCATCCCTAGGTATGTGTTATAGAATATTAAAATTATTTCGATTTCCTAGAGAAAGCCCTTAAGTTAGGAAAGCTTTCCTAGACAAATCCCTAACAAATCTAAGAGATTTCTCATGTAAAATCCTCAGACCAAAACCTAAGCAGTTGGAATCCGAATTTCCCCTAGCTTTGATGTTTCCAACCACCCTTAGAGGTGTTGGAAAACTTGGATTTTATAGAATGGAAAAAGATTTGCAGCTAGTTTATTTTACAAAAGTTGCAGAGAATTGTAGGATGGAGAAAGCTTTGTAGCTAGTTCATTCTATGATTCATGGAGAGTTTTTCTCTAATGAGAAATTGGATGGGCAAAACTCCCAACAGCCTGTGCCAAAGATAGAGGAGGCTATTTTGCACATCCATGCATTGAAACTTAGTTACCTATGTCAGATTCTATGATGATTAAAGCTCGCAATCGAACACAAATGTTTGCATATGCGTATGCTTAATTTCAATTTGCATGTAATACATTGTAAGTGTCACGTAGATCTGACCAGCCACCACGGCCCAGTTGACTGAACACATAGCTCTGATCGACTACCCTGGCCTGATCGACTGATCACTTTGGTATGGTCGGCCTCTCCGACCCGACTGACCCCCTCTTGGTGATAGCACCTGGTCGACCGCCCTGATCGACATAAAGGTTCAATTGTCTCGCTTCACTTGCATGTCATGTCTCTTGCATGTTTTTGCACTTTGTTTGCATGTCTTGCACGTCACCTTTGCTTAAGCACCCACTTCAGTCTGATTGGCCACCAAGGCTCGATCATAAAATCAATCCTTTGATTCGCCTAACCATTAAGGTCCGATCATAAAATCACTTTGGTTCAATCAGCTACTAAGGCCCGATCATAAAATCAATCCTTTGATTCCTCTGACCATTAAGGTCCGATCATAAAACCATTTTGGTTCAATCGGCTACCAAGGCCCAATCATAAAACTAATGTTTTGGTTTGACAAACCACCAAGGCTCAGTGAAAAAACCAAACCACTTCAGTTCAATTAGCCACAAAGGCCCAATCACAAAACCATTCTTTTGGTTCGACTGATCACCAAGGCTCGTCACAAAGCCAGACCACTTTGGTTTGATCGGCCACCAAGGCCTGATCAACCGATCACTTGCATATTGCATGTGTTTGCACTTTTGCTTGTGCATCCCTGTATGTTTTGCTCGCATAGCATTTTGAGTGTTCACGACACTCATGTCCTTTCCTGGATTCACTGTTTCTCGCACACTCACCACGACACTCATTGTCTTCTTCAGGGATGGTTTGCATATCAAGCCTACTCAATGTGTAATTCTCTCTAGCAAAAATGGTGTCACTTCACAACACGTTGTGTGCTTACTTAATTCAGGTCACGCCTTAAAGCCACTGAACAGTTTGAGTGCACAATGTCTGCTCATAAGTTTGTCATTTTCATGTGCATTATATTTGTATGTCTATTTCGATAACGTGTCAAACTCGTCCAAACTCGTCAGGAGAATGACCCCGTGTTGGTCACGATGCATTAACAAACATTATTCACTGGGTAAAACCCGTTAAATAATTTGAGTTATTGTATCAAGACTAACACAAGTATGGTTATGTTAAAATTCTAAGGGATCTAACTTATGTCACCTTGCATGTCACGAGACCGAATTTAATGGGCCTATTTTTTTTAAAAAATACATGTTTTCCTTTTATGGTATCCACGATATGCAAATAACAAATTAGGTCATATGTAAAATCGAACCTTTAGAAATCCATTTCGGGTGACACTCTTTAGGTCCATTCAATCTTTAGGATGGGGCCAGAATCGACGACCCCGTCAAAGCCATACATAGTGAGAGACTTTACCCTGCACTTAAATGCTGGTTAAGACACTTCTCATTAGATGGTGTGCTAGGCTAGGGCTAGGATGCTATGTAGTATTTTTGATATCTAGCTATAATTCTTTGCTGGATTGGTTGTCCTAATCAGGTATCATTTTGCTTGTGCTTTTGTGTGTTTATTGAGTGTGGACATGCACAATAGTATATTAGGTTGGTTTTCTTACAGTGAGTCATGCCTAAATATACACACACAGATTTATTAAGAGGAGCAATGTCATGATTTCATTGATATTCTTTCTTGCAGGTGCCGCTATATGATCCTCCCGCCAAGCACGCTCATATGCGTTGCATTTTAATCCGTGCTAGCTTTTTCTACAGATCGAGTCCTTTGTTTTCTTTTATCATATATTTGATAGAGTTCTATGATTGATTTTGTATTAGAAATAAGGTACGGGCTTGAGTTACATGGTGGATGATGCGTCGAACTACGTGACTGGGACCAGGAGCAGCAGCTCGTGTCCCGTACCTTAAGTCTAAATTTATATTTTTTGTATAGGATTGGGACTGGGCATGTATATGTGGAGTTCATCTGCTTTTACTACTTTCTTGGGAGATGTTGCTCTCGTAACAACAACGGCCTGTTCATTATTTTGATTAGCTTGCCTTTTCTTTATTTTGTGACTGCTTTTATTTTCATGCTTTCTTATTTGATTGTTGTTTATTTGGGATATCTATCATGAAAAATATAATCTAGCTCTTCTAAGGACCCTAAAATGCAAAACTGTCTACAAAATCTTAATAATTGAAAGATTAAAATTAATTAAAATTTAAGGTTAAAATATTCTGGATTTTTCAAAACCCGCACTTTACTTTTTTGCACGACCTTTGGGTCAGTTTTAAAACGGTTTAGATGCATGGCTATATACCCAAGCATGTTTACTAAGGCCTTCACGCTATAGGATTATGTTAGACAAATGCATCATATGCATATACCTGAGGAATAGTCCTCACGCTTCCCCATTCCTAACTTGGCCAAGCATAAATTTTTTCCTAAGAGGTTGTCTAGTATAACTAGGGTGTTAGAGGCATCCCGACCCAAATGAGGTTTAAGTTCTTTATGCGGAGCTTCTCTAACTTTGTAGCTGAGCCTTCTTTTTTCTTCTTTCCAGTGATAGCTCTACAATTTTCTTTGTGAGCATAAGCCTCATCTCTTTGATCTCTATCTGTTTAGGATCATAGAAACTAGAGTTTCCTTTCTTTTACTTTAAGGCTCTCAAGATTTCCATGGACGACAAAATTCATGGATACCAGACAAGTAGCCTTCGATTGTGTTGGGTCTACTAACTTCACAATTAGGTAGCTTTAAGGTCTACATAGCTTGGGATGATGGATCTGTGGTATCTTGACCCAATTACCTCTACTTTTTTTGGGGATGTTTTCCTTCCTATTGACACCTCTTTTGAGTTCTCTCAATTCTTTTGACGAATTGATGATATCATCTCGTGGGCCCTACATGCCTTGGCATCGTCACCATTTGTGGTTACTGTGATTCAACCTTCTACCCTATGGCATAGTATAGATGTCCATAGCGTCGGGATTTTTCCATGAGATGATTTAAATCTATTGGTTTCCCAAATAACCAGATTTCATTAAATCCAATAAGTAAGACTTTTTTTATCGAGAGTTTTCTCGGGTATTATCTAAGATGTAATTAACCTAAGGAATAAGTTCCTTTAGGAGTGCTCTTTACTCTAGAATAAGCATAAAATCTTGATTCTCAAGTTATGGGTTGCTTTCATAAGGTCCTTTTCACGGATATGTCTTCAAAGTATTTTCGATCTAATCTCATTTTGGTTGTATGCTTTGGTGTTATCCATGCGACGTTCAATTTATGAAAGTTCTCCACGTTCTTTCTCTCATTTGTCTAATACCCGTTGTTTGTCCCTTCTTTCGGTTCCTCTCATCTTCAAAATATTCATTTTTCCAAGAGGGAGATTTACTCAAATAAGGGAATAATTTGATGATTATAATTAAACAAGTTGGCGTCTCCTTACAAATTAAAAGAGGGAAAAAGAATAAAATCACTGGTTGCCACTCATGAAGAGCTTGCAATAAATAAAGAAGTTCTCTCCCCCTAAAATGCTCGTGTGTTGGCTCGGAGTAGGTAGGTATTGGACCTGCAGAACAAAAGAGCATGTTGCTATCTTGGAAGAGAAAGTGGAGTCTAGCTCGTAGGCTTCTTTTGGAACATATCTAGATCTTAATGAAGTGAATATTATGTTACTTCAACTTCCGTAGTGACTACAACATCTTTGTGATGAACCTGTTGGCATCATTTTTTGATGTCACAGGCATACGTTGTCTGCTCAAACGACCTTAGGGTATGCTTCATACATATAAGACTCCCCGAGGCTCGAGATATCTATCTTAGATCTTCTGGAAAGTGGCCAAGATTGCATTTCTTGGCTTTGGCTTTCGATGAAGTGATGGCCGATCGACATTACAATGATGGGACAAACTCAACCGAAGAGTGTTATTTGGCGCAACGTATAAAAATCAAGCCCTGGATGTACTTATTCATGAAAAATTATCCTTTAGATTACTCTAGATGGTAAAACAAACAGCACGTATGCGTCCATAATTTCGTTTTTGCTTAGGAAGGGTCTTCCAAGTTTTGCCACGTGGTTTAAATCACTAGAACTAGGAAATAACCCCAAAGAGGTTAGGCTTGACCACGCTCATATGAGGCATGACCACGCCCACCTAAGGGAGAGACCACATCCAGGAGTAGCTACACCCCATTGTTCCGCACATTCAACCTGTTTATGATTCATTTCGTTGTGTGGTCCCTGTTTTTCTGTTCGGACGCCTTCCGACTTTTGGGATAAGCCATTGGACTAATCTTAAGTCAAAACTGTCTTCTAAACTAACCTGGGTGCTTGACAAAAGAGGCAAGTGATCATTCAAACCTCTGCACCCTATGAATATCCTTCTTATGGGGGAGATTTGGAGAGATCAAGCTCATTTCACTTGGAGAGAGCCAGGAACCATCACGAAAAACTGGGGGAGAGTTTTGAAGAGTTCTTTGAATGCTTCTTCACCCTTTTTTTTATTCCTCTTCTCCATTTTTTTCTTCTTCCTCCTCTCTTATTTTCTTTCTCTATCATCATCCTAGTCTTAGAAACTAAAGGGAGAGACAAATAACTTAAGGAGCGATCATAAGAGTGTTTTTAGAGTTTCTGAGAGTTAGCTTCTCCATTCTACTTCATCATCTTTGTCTTCTCCATTTCCTTTCTTCTTCTTTAGCTCACATTTTCTTTCTCGGTCATGACCTTGGTCTTAGAAACAGAGAGGAAGACAAAAAACTCCTTGTGAGGAGAGCTTCATCACCCAAGGGGAGCGGAGGCCAATACTTGGAGCGTTGTCAGAATCTTTTCTTGACGAAGAGAGCTTCTTCCCGAGCAGTGATTGGATTTTGATCAACCATCATGACGATATAACCTCCTCAACATTTGTATTTTCTTTCTTAGCCAGCCCTAGAATTAGATTTTGCTAGGTGTTGTTGGTTTGGTCACCCACTTGAGTTGTGTTTGACCGGTCACCATGTATCATCTGGCTCCGTTGGTTGCCCCTTATCAGACAGTTTGATTGATCAAATGATACTAGTCTGCCTGATCATACACCTTTTGATTAGCCATTTTTGTGGTGTTTTCGTGGGTTTGGTCGCCTATGCTAGGCAAGATGGTTGGCTGACACTAATGGCCACGACCATACACCTATTGTTTGGCCATATTTGCCTTAAAGAAAGCCTAGGTAAGGAATTTACATTTGTGGCCAAATTTCTAGTGAAACCAGGAGTGTTTCTTTGTAGGCCTTAGCCCCAACGTAGTGAGTTGGAATTCCAATTTCGTATGAAAACATAAGTATCTGATCCTTTGTCGAGGAATTGGAACATTGCACTTGCAAAAAAGAAAAAGCTTTGTCGGTAGTCCATTTTACAAGAGGTGGAGAATCATTCCTCCAAGAAATCTGGAGGGAAAATTCCACACACTTGGTTGCTATAGTTGGAGGAGGCTACGTCGCGTAACCATACTTGGAAACCCTAAGTATCTATGCGAGTTCGATAGGACAAGTGCAACATGGCATCAAAGTATTTTTTGTTGCATTGCTTGCATGCTCATTTGTGGCACTTTGCTTATTTTATGTTGATCGCGTGAGCACATTGGTTCGATTGTCCACCCCGACTCTATCGATAATTCACTTTGGTTCGATCGACCGCCTCGACCCAACTTACCATTCACTTTGGTTCGATCAGCTACCCCAGTTCGATCGCCAATTCACTTTAGTTCGAACGGTTGCCCTAGTTCGACCACCAATTCACTTTGGTTTGGTCGACTACCCGGGCCCGATCGTGAATTTACTTTGATTTAATTGGCCGCTATAGCCCAATTGACCATTCACTTTGGTTTGATTGACAACCCTGGCCGACTTCGTTCAACTGGTGCAAGCTTATTTACATATTCACATCTTTCTTGCTTGATATGTTTGCCTTATATGCTTTGCATGTGGCTTGTTTCAATGTCTCTTTAAGCATCCATGTGTGAGGTGTCTCTTTGAGCACCCCACTTGTGGTGTCTCATTGAGTACCCACACTTACATGTGTTTTCCCCACATATGTCATTGTACGCACGGAGATAAACACTCACATGTTGTAAGGAGGTGGTTTGTATGAGCCACTCACCTCGCATCCTATGACACCACCTTGAGTGTCATAGATATTTCATATAATGTTAAGTACAATCATGCGTCCTAGCCCCTGAAGTTGTATGAGACATAATATGCGTTCACCTAGGTGTGTGATTCTCACTCGTAAGGATCATATCACTTAGTTTGTTTGGCACTTAGCATTCTTGCATGTTTGCCATTTGACTGTCATTTATATATTATATGCTTAATATCTATCATATGCCTGTCACATGTCGTACGCTTGACTTTTTTTGAATAATTGTTACATATCTTGTGTATTGGTATGTGTGATCGGTGAGTGTCTCTAGGATAAGGTGTGAATCCTCATTATAGATATCCTTTTACTTTATGTAAATTCACTAGTAGCCAGTGCATGCTTGTTGCATGGCACTCCAGGTCCCCTGGGCATGTGTATTTCCTTCTCATAGGCAACCTATTTTATTGGTACATCTCATTTGTGTGTGTTATGTTGCATCTAGACATCCTTACATTCATTTGCATAATGTGTGCTTGATACTACGCTTCTATGCTGATAATAGAATTTTATGTATTTATAGTGGCTACTCCTAGTGATGTAAGTATTATTAATTTTAAAATATATTTTTTAATTATTGATTTCAAAAATTTATTAGGAAAACAATGCAAGTGCAATTACGTTCAAGTAATATAGGGTTCTAATAGAGTCCTACATATAAATCTCACGGGAAAGGAAAAACTCTTTTTATAGACTTAGTAAAACTCTACTTAAACTGCAGGTATCTTATCTAGGAATGAAGATCAAAATTATGTGTAAAAAAGAGTATTTATACCTAATAATTATACTTCTAAACTTAAAGAAAATGTGAAATGTTCCTAAACCAGTTTTACGAAGAAGAGTTCAAATTATATGGAAGTCCTCCTTGCAATGAGATCATAATCAGTGTAGGAATCAAATGTTTCTAAATTTAAATGTAGTTTTGTGACAAATTGGAGCATATCTATTCTTTACCATCTTCCGAGTGCATAATGAATATTGGTTAACCTACAGTTAAGTTCCTAAATCCTGGATTATGCTGGGTAGATTCTAGCTTATCACCCTAGAGTACCAACGTAAGCCCTCAATTTGGCTAACCTAGCCTTAAGTTCCAAATCCTAGTTTAAATTGGTTAAGGTTCTAGCCTGTCACCCTAAAATGACCAATTTAAATCCGTCAAAACTTATCTCCCTATCTATTTGCACTCATTATAAGATTACTTTTTCTTCATCCTAAAGGTTAGTGTGGTAATTATTATTTGAGGAAAAATATAACTCTCCTGGGTCATTACGTTTTCACGATATGTTTTAACTTATGGATTGGTCAAATTGCATAAGTAAATTAAGCATGAAAGAATATACCATCAAAATATTGAAATAAAAGCAATTCTAAATAATTCTAATCCTATACATGATTATTTCTCATCACGACGAGAAAGATAAAGAAAACTACTCAGATTTCATGAGGAAAATACAACAACATATGGATTGATATTTAAAATCAGGTTTACACAGTAATTTTTTTACAAAATCAAATAAAAATACAAAACACTTATTTCAAACTCCTTCCTAAGCAAATCTCTCAAAGTTTCTTTGAAGAATTCTCAACTCTCCTTACAATCTTACTCCAATAGACGCACCTACTCACCTCAAGTGGCACGCCCCACACTCACGTTCACTTCACTTGAAGAGACACACCCTTATAATAAATCTCAAAATCCCCAGAAATTACTTCANTGAAGATCGAAATTATGTGTAAAAAGGAGTACTTATACCTACTAATTATACTTCTAAACTTAAAGAAAATATGAAATGTTCCTAAACCAGCTTTACGTAGAAGAGTTCAAATTATATGAAAGTCCTCCTTGCAATGAGATCATAATCAGTGTAGGAATCAAATGTTTCTAAATTTAAATATAGTTTTGTGACAAATTGGAGCATATCTATTCTTTACCATCTCCGAGTGCATAAGAAATATTGGTTAACCTACAGTTAAGTTCCTAAATCCTGGATTATGCTGGGTAGATTCTAGCTTATCACCCTAGAGTACCAATGTAAGCCCTCAATTTGGCTAACCTAGCTTTAAGTTCCAAATCATAGTTTAAATTAGTTAAGGTTCTAGCCTGTCACCCTAAAATCACCAATTTAAATTTGTCAAAACTTATCTCCCTATCTATTTGCACTCATTCTAAGATTACTTTTTCTTCATCCTAAAGGTTAGTGTGGTAATTATTATTTAAGGAAAAATATTTCCTGGGTCATTACGTTTTAACAATATGTTTTAACTTATGGATTGGCCAAATTGCATAAGTAAATTAAGCATGAAGTAATATACCATCAAAATATTGAAATAAAAGCAATTCTAAACAATTCTAATCCTATACATGATTATTTCTCATCATGACGAGAAAGATAAAAAAAACTACTCATATTTCACGAGGAAAATACAACAACATATGGATTGATATTTAAAATCAGGTTTACACAGTAATTTTTTAAAAAAATCAAATAAAATTACAAAACACTTATTTCAAACTCCTTCCTAAGCAAATCTCTCAAAGTTTCTTTGAAGAATTCTCAACTCTCCTTACAATCTTACTCCAATAGACGCACCTACTCACCTCAAGTGGCACGCCCCACACTCACGTTCACTTCACTTACTTGAAGAGACACACCCTTATAATAAATCTCAAAATCCCCAGAAATTACTTCAAATACCCCTTCAAAATTCATCCAAATATGTTGCATCTTAAAAAAAATTGATTCTGGCATCTAGCGCCACACCGTGGCGCTTAGGCGTCAATCTTCTAGAAGCAATGAAATAATTGTCTAGCGCCTATGTGTCAGGTCAAAATTTTCTTCTTTGCTTCATTTGACTCCAAATTGCTCCATTTTCGCTCNCTATGTGTCAGGTCAAAATTTTCTTCTTTGCTTCATTTGACTCCAAATTGCTCCATTTTCGCTCCATTTGCTCCAATTGTTTAACCTATTGCGCCTGTAATAGAAAATACAATATTACTAAAAATAAGCATTAAATGTATGTAAATAAAGTTGCATGCTTTGAGGCATGTTAAAATTCCCCAAGTTTCACTGTCACTTGTCCCCATATTGTTTAACATAAGGTAGTGGGTTTCATTAAAGACTCCTATAGTTTTGCCCCCATAAATGAGATAATGTAACTTTAGAAAAATTTTCAATAACTCAAGTTAGAACTGGGTATAAAAATATATAGTAATTAAGTTAGGAATTCTGATTTTCTATTCATTTTTAAAAATAATTGTAATTTGTTACACTTAAGAATCCTAAAAGAATTAAAAGATAGAATTATATGAGAACTTTACTAGTAAAATTTAACTAATACATTTAAAATTGATAATAAGCTCAGATATGTAATTATGTTTCTTCCATTAAGATGATTCAAGTGAAGCCAATTTTTAATTAGGCTTCTCCTCAAGCTTCTTCCCACATATTTTTTTTATTTTTCTTTTCCTTTTCTTATTTTTTTCTTTTCTTTTCTTTCAGGTTCTTTTTAATTCTTACTCTTTTATGTGAGGATTACTATGTCTAGATAGTCTTAATGATTTTGAAATTCACTATTCTCATCTTAAAGTTAAAAACTTATCACATTTCTTTACTTTATAATACATATTAGCTTTAAAAATAATTTTCATAGAGTCTCAATTCTTTTTAAAGTATAAATCTAAGATTCTTAGTATTTTAAAAATACAGTTTTTCCTACTATAAATAGTAAAAGCATATATCCCTATTCCCTTATACCAAATATTTTAACTTTAGAACTACCCTTATCACCAAAAAAAACTTTTTCTTAAGTTTACCATAACATTCATAGAATAAAAAATATAGTTCTCTAAAGATAACACCACATACCATTGGTCATTTCTAAATAAAACTTAAAAGCAGTCTACTGAGGACAAATAAGGTTCAGTTTTTTAAAATTTCTCCCTTCCCCAAACTTGATTTTTTAAATAATTTAAAACATTTAATACAAAAATGCAGGCAGGAAGAAAATTTTTCTGATTTAGTTTCTATCAAGAGTCATAAACATGAAAAGTATACAGGTATAAATAGTAAAAACAAGTGTGTAGTAGTAAGTAAATCTCAATTAAACATGTTATACCATGAAGAATTGCTAGGTAAAGGACTAATCTATCACACAAGCAAACATATATATGAACTAGAGCAAAAATGAAATAGTAGTGTAGTGAAAGAAAAAAGTACAGAATCCACAAAGTTGTAGTAAAAAATAACACTAAGTTCAGTAGCAAGTTGCAAAATAGAAGAGGAAGAAGACGAACTAGGAGAAAAATGGTGAAAACCGACAGTTTTGGACTAAAAAATGTGATCCGATTTGGTTCGGCCCTTTAGCGCCGATTCAGGTGCGGTAGCACCCTTCTTCATAGAAGAATGGAGCTATAGCGCCTAGTTGTGACACTATGACGCTTGTGTTCAACATTACAAACTTTTGAATTTTTTGTCATTTTCAAAAGAGCACAACAACCTAAAATTAATGGCCCAAAGTTGACCAATTTAATAATATTTGATTTCACTATCTTTCCTTTTGCTTTCAAATTTCTCCAGTCTTCTTTTGCAATAGTTTGAGAGTTCGGATCAAATCACTCAGGGCATTTTAACACCAAGTACTAACAACACATACTTAACACATTTTCTTATAATAATCATAAGTTCGTTACAAACGGACATACCATAGACTTATTTAAAAACAAATACAAACATAAAACACAAATTCGAAGTGTTAAAGTCACATTAAGAACAAAGTTGGCACACCACAAATTAACACTTAATACTAACACAT